>LR989929.1:41519140-41610653 GCA_905146935.1 Scaeva pyrastri
ATCTTATAGGAATTGATTCTATAAGCCTTATGAATTTTGTGAAGAATTAATTTTAGTAAGTTTACTTACGAAATAATTTTGTTTTGATAATTTCAAACAAAAATGTTTGGTTTGAAATTTGTGGAACGCTTGCACTATGCAATGCAGGCGAAGTGTAAAAGAAATATATTTATCACCGAACACACCCTCATCTTTGGCAGCATTTATATATTTCTTGCACTTCTTGACTGCCTCCTACATTTAAGTAGCCGAAACTCTATCTTCACGTAAATACTTTTGCAGACTACTAGCTTATTTTTGTTCACTAATGAGGTGTTGTTGTTTTCCTTGAAAAAGTTCACTAGGTAACATATTCACATACCAATAAAACACGGCTAATGTTACAGACTACAAATTTGGCAACAACGAATCAGTTTTTACAAAAAGTGAAAAATCGATCTGTTCCATGAGATTCCTATTCAATTCTATATACAAAGGTAATATTTCGTCTTTCTTACTTTTCCTGCTACCAGCTTGTTGATTTATTGCTTACTCGTTCATTATTTTACTTTGTTTCTGCTATTATTTTTCATTATATTTTTTCCACTAGTTACTGTTATAAGATATTTTTTTTTCGCTTTCCTTTATTGCTTCGTTAATTTTTTTTAACGGTAAGTTTTTGTTTAGCATTTTTTGTCAACTAATTAGGTATGCAGTTTGTGTAAAATTGTTTTTTAAAGCCGGGTGGCCAGTGAAAAAAAAAACGGGTGGAATGTTACTAATAAGGCAATTACTTTTAGATTTCGAATGATGATTGATTGAAATAAAAATTAATTAATACTTAATAAACAAGGCTAGTAATGTATAGTATCCTAATTTTGTCGTTATTTTCACCTTCGTTTAAAATGCACCATTTATTTTTGGTATAACTAAGGTTTTTATTTAATTTTTGTTTTGTTTTCAAAGCAGATTAAGTTAATTAAGGGATTCTTTTGCGTATATTTTTTTTGTTTTATTGATTTCCAATTCCAAAATTTTAATTGCGGTTATGTTTTTGTTTAATAAATTTTTGATAAAGGTTCTAAATTGTGTTTTTTCCATTGAGCACACATAGGAGTTTTAGTTCCCAGAAGTTCCACTGCGATCTTAACGCTTCGATAGAATGTTTTTCTCTTGGAAAAGAAATATGCCCAGCCCATCCGCTCTCAAATAATTTTTGTTGTTGGTTTCTTGCTAATTGTTTCTGCATTTTAGTCCAGTCAAAATAGACAAAAAAAAAGTCATAACATAGACAAAATTCAAATAGAACTGAAAATTGGCATAGACGTTTAATACATCATTAAAAATAACATTTCAAAAGTCCCTGACGATCCAACCTCTGCAAAAAAATTATTCAAGGTCAAATAATCAAAATTATGGTTTTTCCATTTTTCTCGAAAATGATAAATTTTATCGTGAAAATATGTTCTCAAAAGTAGTAGATCATTTCGCGTACGACTCACCATTCGTGAGATATCGCGGTTTTAACAATTACAAAATTCATATTTTACATAATATGCAGACATTCCGCGTCATTTTTTGTATGCTTTATATTCATTATATACTAAGACATTTTGGTTATAACAGTACGATTGTATTTGATGGTTATACTAATCATATCTGCATCTGTTTATATCGTTTTTGATCGACATATATTATGAAAGTTTCTTGCAAATACAATCAATAAGTCTCACTTCATTTCAATGTTATGTGAAAAATTGACAGCTGCTGGTATTCCAATAAAACAAGCTGATAATGACGCTGATGTCCTTAAAATTGAAACAGCAATAGAACAATGGACTAGTACAAATACAACTGTCCTTGTTGGGGAAGATGTTGATTTGTTGATATTATTGGCTGCACGAACTCCAAATGACAAAATTATTTACCTGGGAAAGATGAAGTACAATCAACAATAATTATATACATAATCATATTTTATTTTCACATGCAATAACAGGTTGCGATACTACATCAGCAATTTTTAGAAGAGGTAAAACAGCAGTATTTAAGTTGTTCGAAAAATGTAATGATTTAATTGATTGCTCATAATTATTTATAAAGATTGACTCTTTACCACACGACATCGTTAAAATCAAATATAGATATTTGAGGTTTATAAAATCTGCATGGAACAATAAAACAGTACAGTTATCTTGTCTGCATCCAACATCTACTGCTGCCTTTCAACACTTGTATCGTGTGTATTATCAAGTTCAAGTGTGGCTAAGCAATGTAATAAGAAATGGGGCTGTTAAAAAGTGGAATTATTTTGTTCGCCAGTATGCATTAAATGTCAGGGTCAGACTTGCTCAAATATTGAATCAAGTACAACAGATGAAAATATTTATGATATTAATGAAGAGACTATTGATGCATCCCTTTTCTCAGAACAGCAGAAATTCAGCAGGAAGAAGAAAATGAAGATGAAGAGATAATGGTCGACGACGTAGAATAAGATAAATATTATCTTATAAAAAAAACAAAGTACTTTTCAGTTCAGTTGTCGATTCATTTGGCGGTAAATCAACGTTTCTAGTCTCTGTTTTTTTCTTAATATGTCGAAAGGGAGTGATGGTCTCATTGAAATTTTCCCAGGTGTCAATTTTTATTGAAGAAAAGTCACCCTTTTTATCACAATTCAGTGAAAAGAGAAGCAGAACACAATGTGGCCCTGCAAAAACTTAAACAAATGAAAGCTGAACTGAACACTGGACTAACGCGTTTAAATACACTGTCTTTTTAACTGAACTGATAACTGAAAGTCTAAAAGGGGCTCAATAGTTCAGCTTATATGACTGATGGGAAAATAAGAGTGAGTGAAATAAAATGCTCCACTTGCAGTATTTTTTTTTTTTTATTTCTCAATAACTAGATACATTTTAGGATCTGGTTTTCTATTTTCTATTAAACTTTTGAAGAAAGTTAGTTTGAAGTTTTTCTTCAAAATTTCGAGCTTGAAATTTAATGTTTCTAAAACTATTCATAAACCTGTTTAAAATGAAAATTAAAGAAGTGATTTCTGGCTTTCCAAAAAGGTATAACATGAAATTGTCACACTTTTATATTTAAATAATTTGTTTTCTGTTTTAAGTTCAATATTTGTTGTTGTAATTATCCCCCTCCAAACTTCAAAACATAAATAGTAAAATTTCTGTTTAGTTTAGAGAGTTTAGAGTTTTCAAGAAAACCATCTACTAAAATATGTTTACATACATTCCACATTCAAGGTCTATTTTTAGATCTCATTAGTTTTATGTCCATCAGTTTTTAACATTAGAGACGTATAATTCATTTTTTTTTATCACATTACTGACCAGCGAACCCCAGGGCTACTACGGAGAAATTCATAAACTCAACGTTAGCAACGTATTGCATAAATACATTTTTGTTTGCGCATGGAAATAAAATTTGCTACATTTAGCGACAATTTGTTTAGCAGAGATGTTTACGTTTGCATTTAAGAATTTGACCTATAATTAAAAATGTTTTATTATGTTACGACTTTCAATAATTTTTTATTAATACAAAATGCACATATAATTGGGTTGTATTGTAGTGACGTCATTAAAGTTTTGACACCTTCATTGGAATTCGGAGAAGAAGCTAAATCAATTCTATCTGATTTCAACCATCCACGGAAAGGAAAAGACTGTGGTGACCATCCACCGATAACTCCAATGAAATTAGCAGAACGCGTTGACTTCGAAAAGGATACTTGGCGCATTTATGACTTTATATGCCGATACTTTCTTGGGACCGTTTCACAAGATTTAAAATACAAAACAACAACAGCAAAACTGAAAATAGGTTCTGAAACATTTTCCTGCAGCGCAAATGTTCTTATAGATCCCGGTTTTACAAAAGTTATGACATGGCAAGCATTTGGACGAGATGAATCGATTCCACCGTTTGTAGAAGGTGAAATGGTTCACATAAATGACGTAAGCATGAGCGAGTCCCAAACTGGCCCTCCAGATTATTTAACTGAATCTGAATTGATTACTTTAATGGAACAACATGGTATTGGAACTGATGCTTCAATTCCAGTTCATATCAATAATATATGTCAAAGAAATTATGTTAAAATCGAGGGTGGTAGGAAGCTGATACCCACAACTTTGGGTATCGTTTTGGTGCACGGATATCAAAAGGTAACCTAAACTTACAATAAATTAAATAGTGTGTATTATGTTTAAATTTCAGATTGATCGTGAACTAGTTCTTCCAACCATGCGTTCCGAAGTCGAACGAATGTTAACTTTGATTGCAGAAGGATCAGCCGATTTTAATGAAGTGTTAAAGCACGCAGTGGAAATTTTTCGTTTAAAATTCTTGTATTTCGTGCAGAACATATCGAATATGGACATCTTGTTTGAGGTGTCTTTCTCACCGCTGGCGGAGTCGGGGAAAGCATACTCAAGATGTGGTAAATGCAGAAGATATATGAAATACATTCAAGTAAGATTGTTTTATTTTATGTAAGCTTATTTTTACTATTTATTTTAAATAGACGAAACCAGCTCGACTTCATTGTTCGCATTGTGACGAAACATATTCTCTTCCAGGAAATGGAAACGTCAAAGCATATCGGGAATTAAAATGTCCGCTTGATGATTTTGAACTCTTGGCATTTTCAAGTGGTTCAAAAGGACGTTCATATCCACTTTGCCCGTATTGCTACAATAACCCACCTTTCAGGGATATGCCAAAGAAAGCTGGTTGTAATTCCTGTACACACCCAACATGTCAACATTCTTTATATACTCTTGGAATATCCAGCTGCGTTGAGTGTGAAAATGGAATTTTGGTGTTAGATTGTACTAACACTCCTAGTGCTTGGAAAATAGGTTGCAACACATGTGATGTTATAATCAATGTTTTTAGGGGTGCATTGAAAGTCACAGTCGATGGCAAGTATTTTCAACCGGTTATTTATTCGCAATAAATAACTCGTATGTATTTCTAGAAAATCGTTGCGATTGCGGGGCACAGTTGGTCACTGCACACTATAAACCGGAGAAAACTCGGTTTAAGGACGGCTGCGAAAAAACGGGTTGTGTGTTCTGCTCCCAAGATTTTTCACCATTGGTCGAAAAACATCGTGCAATTGCCGCTCGCCCAGTCAATACTCGTGGCGGTCGAGGTTCTCTTAAAGGAGGGCGTGGTGCTAGTGGTGGCAGTCGCGGACGACCCAAGCAACCCAAAGATAAAATGGCTCAATTAGCAGCATATTTTGTATAAACATTGAGTAACACTTTTAAAAGAATAATAACCTATAGATATCGTAGAATTCGTTTCCGCAATTTGCATTTACTTTATTTATTTTAAGGAAAAATTGTGTGTATTTGTTAAATGTACTTATTTTTGAAAAAAAAAAGATTTAAAAAAATGGAACTCATAATAAAGTAATTATTTCTGAACAAATTGTGTAGTTTAGTTTATATTTACAAGGCTTATATTTGTACCAAATATATGTACCTGTATATTAAAATATATATAAATGAACACATACAAAAGGCGTTTTTCTTTTTAAGCTCAGAGCCATTGAATAAGAACTACAGAAAGAGGCATATCGAGAAAAAAGTGAAGCATTTTTCATACTTGTGTGAGTTACACACAATCAAATGCTTTGAAACAGGGTCGGAATGAAAGTTGACGGCTACTTACTGGGGCGCCCAAATAAGTTGCCTTGAAAGAATTTTTTTTAGAAGTTTACTTTGATTATATTTGATCAAATAAATAATTAATTTATCTGCTTAGCTGAGTTATAATATCAAACAAGGCAAGCCTGAAATGATAAAATAAAACTTACCTTTTACAGGAACCTCAAAATTGGAAATAGAGAAATGATAATACATATAGTTTTTAATTTTAAGTTTTATTAGTATCACAGATAATTTCCTTAGTCAAATAATTCATCATAAAATCAAACATTCCTCAGAAATGAACAGTTTTTGTCAATTTATTTCTAATTGATAACTTTTCGTTACTTCGTGATGCAATATAAAAATACCTTGTCTTTAAAAATATTTCAATTATCATTTTTGTTATAATTCCGAAATGACCCGAATTTTTAATATGTTCTTCGAAAATGCTTTTGTACTGCTATCATCTCCGTCACCAATAAAAGTGTAGCCCAAGGCTCCTTTTGGGTTCCAATCAACATGTCTAATAATACAAAAATGATAGTTAATTCTATATATTTAAAAATGTTCTTTTTTTTGTTACCTGCGAATACGAAATTACGAAATACGGGCCCTCAAAGATTTTGGGCGCCTTGCCATTACCAACAAAAACTAATCCGTAGCTGTGCGAGAATTTATAAATTTGACAGGTCGTCTCCAAAAAATCAAAAGATAAAAGTATATTTTTATTTTCAACAGAATTGCTTTTTTAATGTAAAATATCATAAAATATCAATTAAAAAGTGTTTTACGATAGTTAATTTACCTACAAAACATCACTTCAAATTACTTTGTGTTGATATGAGCCAAAAACTTACTTGTGAAACGAAAACTTTTTTTTATCCTTATTATAGGTGTTTTTGCACTATTTAACACAGCACCGCATATTATTTTGTGTTATTTTAAATGAAATATTGTATTTATGTAACAAATTCACTTTTATTTTACTTTTTTAAGTATTTTTAACACTTAAATATGTTTATTCTTTTGTTTCCACACTCTCTTGCTGCTAGGCAAAATGACAGATGATCATCAGAATTGTTTTTTTTAATTTATTTTAATGCTTCACTCACGTACACTGTATGTGTGACATATGCCTCTTCCTCTATTTCTTATTCAATGCTCAGAGCAGAGAACTGAGTTGTCAAAAAAAGATCTGTGTTTCTTTTTTAGCTCAGACACATCAGAGCGCTCAGTTTGTTTCTTTTCAATCGGAGCGCGCTCTACGAGCTCTAAATAAAATGACCGAGCGAATGGAGTAAAAAGATGAGCGCTACTATGTCACTTTTTTGTTCATGTGGTATGACAGAGACAGACTGCTTTTGGCAGTTCAGTGCTTAAGTGTGTTTCTTAAATATATCGGAGAATTCTGCTCAGAGCATACTCGACGTGCTCAGGCTCTGCTCAGTGCTCTGTTCAGAGCTAAAAAAGAAAAACGCCTAAAATAGAAATATATAAGGGGAGTGTTGCAACGCAACATGAAACTGTTGGAGTCTGGCAATTCCTTCTCCTTTGACATTTATTTTGCGCCATATGCGCCCTCTTATATTCACATCTTGTATTACTTCTTATATTCAAAGTTCAGACATAACGAATAAATTCCTTCATTCATTTTGTATTTTCAATCCAAGCGGACGCATTTTCACTTATATCTCTGATAGGTTATGGGCCAGTCCGAAAAGAAACTTTGAATTAAAAGCAAATTAAAATTTATCTTTTAATTATGGCCAACGCCATACGTATCGAAACTTTATTCAAAAGTAATTTTGAGACATGGAAAATACAGATGGAAGCCGTTCTCATTAAAAACGAGACATGGGTCTACGTCAGCGGCGACAAGCCAAAGCCTGAAATAACTGGCCACGATGCAGCTGCTCAGACAGCATCACAAAGTCTCTTAGATGCATGGATAGTAGAAGATCGAAAGGCCAAATCGGATCTCATACTGGCCATAAGTCCATCTGAACTGAGTCAAATCAGAGGATGCTCAACTGCGAGAGCGATCTGGACTAAACTCGAAGGCACATACGCATCAAAGGACCCACCCGAAAAGCGAATTTGTTGAAGCAGCTGAAACAAAATAAGTTGATGGAAGGCGACGACGTAAGGGAGTACTTATCCAGATTCTTCGAAATAGTTGACAGACTTCAAAATATGGAAGTCAACATAAATGATGAGTTACTATCTGTTATGTTTCTGTACAGTCTACCTGATTCGTTTGAAAATTTCAGATGTGCAATCGAGTCAAGAGATAATCTTCCTGACATCGAATCACTAAAGGTCAAGATCATCGAAGAGCACGATGCAAGAATCAGTAAGAATAACGATCGACCATCGGGGGCACTTCTTGCAAAACAATACAACAATAGGCAGTCCAAAGAAAATCCGAGCGAGAAAACAAAACAACCCTTCAAGTACAACTGCAATTACTGCGGCAAGAAAGGACACAAGGCGGCCGATTGTTTCAAGAAGAAAGAACCGAAAAGCAGCGCAGCACATTCCCACAAATCCTATTTTCTCGACACATCTAACGATATTTCCCAAGCTAGATGGTGCTTGGATAGTGGATGCACTTCACATATGTGTAAGGAGGCATCACTTCTTCAAAACCAAACACCAACTCGATCGAGTTTGAAGCTTGCAACATCTGCATCATACTCCATCACAGCTAAGGGAAACGTATCGATATCGACATGGAATGGAAATGAAAATATCGATATTAGACTCAATAACACGCTGTTCGTCCCCGACCTTCTCACCAACCTGATATCCGTATCCAAAATTGTAGACCAAGGTGATGTAGTTGTGTTCACCAAGGACAAAACCTTCATACAAGATATCAACAAAGGCACCAAAATCGCAGCCGAACGTGACGGCAACGTGTTTTACGTTTGTGCAGATAAAAAGGAAAGTCACATCGCAACCAACAATAAACCCTGTATCATGGCACCGAAAACTTGGTCACTTGAATTCACACGATCTGTTGCTCATGTCCAAAAAACATTTGATTCCTGTGCTGAAAGAAAGTCTAAAAACCTGCGAAACATGTGTAGCATCAAAATTAACCCGGTTGCCTTTTCAAAATCGAAGCGAACGCTCTAATGAATTGTTAGAAATCATACAGTGACGTATGCGCACTGAGTCTCACGGTGGATCTCGTTATTTCATAACATTCATCGATGACCATAGTCGGAGCAAAACGGTGTCGCCGAAAGGAAAAATCGTACCTTTGTAGAATCGGCGAGATGTATGTTAAGGGAATCCGGTCTCCCATCAACCTTTTGGGCTGAAGCTGTAGCCACAGCAAATCACATTAGAAATCGATGGGTCACCAAAAGTCTAGATGGAGAATTGCCCTACAAGTTGTGGAACCAAAAATTACCAACTTTGAATTACTTTCATACATTTGGCAAAAAGGTTTACATCCTGGACAGAACTGTCGGAAAAGGCCAATTTGATGATAGAGGTCCAGAGGGAATTTTTGTTGGTTATCCCGACACACAGAAGGGCTACAGAGTGTGGCTCCCATCTCAACAAAAAATTTGCGTTTCAAGAGATTATCGATAATCATCAAAGCCAAGGTAATTTCAGTTAATTTACAAACGAAGATACATTTAATGGTCGTTTCAATTTGGAAGATGTGAACGCTTCAACGACAATTGATATTAAAAATAAATCTACGAATATAAATAATGAATTTAAATCTGAAAATGCCAAATCCGAGTTTAATAATGTATCGACTGCTGAGAAAATTGAAAAAATACAAACGGCGGAGTGTTCCGCAGGAACACCAAAGGTATCTAAAACCTACAGAAATGCACCTGGAAGGCCTACAAAATTCAGAAGTGGACATAGAGGTCGTCCGAGAAAAATCTTCAACAAAGTGGAAGACAATGAAGAAGCCGTGTGTGAACCAATGCCTGACGAGACTAACGATGGTGAAGTACAATCCAAAGTCCGACGCTTCTGAAGTCCGTATATCTCAAGCCATTTCTGGCGATGGGAAGAAGTCATTTACACGGAGTTCAGAAATTTAATCGCAAACAACACATGGAAAGTCGTTAAGAAGCCCGAGAAGGTTAAGACAATTGGCTGCAGAATAGTTTTATGGAATAAACGGTCCACGGATGGTACACTCGAAAGGCAAAAGGCAAGGTTAGTAGCAAAAGGGTTCTCACAAAAACTTGGAGTTGATTTCCACGACACGTTCGCCCCCGTCGCCAGACTAGGTTCGTTAAGATTACTTATTACTCTGGCTTCCAAAGAAAATTTTAAGATTTCACAATTGGACATTACATCAGCTTATTTGCACAGAATGTCCACTAGTGATGACGATGGGAACCTCGGAGTTCTGTCAAGAAAAATGCTGAAGGATCTTCAAGGCGGTTCCGATAAGGTTTGTAAACTCGAAAAAGCATTATATGGACTTCGCCAGTCAGGACGCCAATGGAACATCGAGATTGATGGTATATTGAAGAAAACGGGCTTAGTTCCAACAGACTCCGACCCGTGCATTTATCACGACAAACACAAGAAAACTTGTATCCTTTTATACGTTGATGATATCCTCGTATTTTCATCTGACCAAGTCATGGAAAACAACATCAAGCAAACTCTTACCAAGCACTTCACTGTACGAGACCTTGGAGAAGCCAAATGCAGCCTAGGCATTCAAATCAAAACTTCACCACAAAAGATACAACTATCGCAGAGTGGATATATCGAAGACGTCTTGAAAAGATTCGGAATGGAAAACAGTAAACCAGTCGCCACTCCCATGGTTATTGATCGAAAACTTTTAAAGGACAGCGCACGCTCCACCGACGACCAATGTGAGAAACCTTATCTTGAGCTACTAGGAGCGTTGATGTATCTTGCTCTGGCGACGCGCCCGGACATTGCATACTCGGTAAGTGCGCTTAGCAATATAGCAACTGTTTCAGAAGCGAACATTGGATCGCAGCAAAGCGCGTCCTGCGTTACCTTAGAAGTACAACTGATTTCGGTCTTGAATTCGGAAAGGACGAAAAACCACCAATTTGCTACATTGACGCTGATTGAGGAAATTGCGCTCTGGATTGTCGATCCTATACCGGTTCAGCGTTTGTATTTGGAAAGGCTTCAATATCTTGGGAATCACGCAAGCAACGGACAGTGGCTCTATCCTCGACCGGCTATCAGCGATGCTAGTAGAGAGGCAGTTCACTTGTCAACATTTTTAAAAGAATTAGGATACAATCATCTTAGCCAAGTAAAAATGTACAATGACAACCAATGAGCTGGAAAGTTGGCCGAGAATCCAGTGTACCACTCTCGATCGAAACACATCGACATCAGATACCATTTTGTCCGTGAAGTAATCAGAAATTCGTCCATAACACTCAATTATATTCCAACGGAGGAGGTCGCAGACATTTTAACGAAGCCGTTGATTAAAATAAGTCACAATAGGTGCTCGATTGGACTTGGACGAAGATGGATGGACAATTCCTTCTCCTTTGACATTTATTTTGCGCCATTTGCGCCCTCTTATATTCACATCTTGTATTACTTCTTATATTCAAAGTTCAGACATAACGAATAAATTCTTTCATTCGTTTTGTATTTTCAATCCAAGCGGACGCATTTTCACTTATATCTCTGATAGAAACATTATATGGGTGAACCTAAATTATTCATCATTTGCCAAAGATACGAATCACCGACGGCATCCGCAATGTCATATTTAGTCACCGACGGCAAAAATACTTAAAAAGCGATAATTTTGGAGATCACGATAAGTGATAAGCGATAAGACTCCAAAGATCATCGATCATAATGGTCCTTGTGTACGCCCACTATGCGATGTTTTTGTTAGAGGGACCTGCCCACGATGCGATGTTTTGTTTTATTTTATGTGGGTGAATGGTCAAGCAGCAGTGAATGATCGATCGATGGCAACGAAGAAGATGAGAGGTGCGGGATGATGGCTATATAGAATGTGTTAACGAACCATAGTTGGACCATCAAGAGATACCAGCTGGTGGATGATTATATGAGATTATAGTCGTGTTTTATTGGTAATTGAAAATACTAGCTAGTAAAATTTTACATGAAAAACAACAACACCTCAAAAGTGAACAAAAATAAGCTAGTGTTTATCCATAGTAATTTAGTGAAGATAGAGTTTCGTCTAGTTAAATGTAGGGGCAGTCAAGAAGTGCAAGAAACATGCAAATGTTGGCAACATGAGGGTGTGTTCGGTAACAAATACACTTCTTTTACACTTCGCCTGCATTGAAAAGTGCAAGCGATCCACAAATTTCAAACCATACATTTATTTGGGTTGAAATTATAAAAATGCAATTATTTCCTTAAAAAAATTATTAAAATCAATACTTTACAAAATTTTTAAAACTTTTAGGAACAATTCATAAGAGATAAAATAATTTTTTTTAGAATTAGTGCATTTTACCATCACATATTGTGGAAAATTTATTGAAATATGCTTGTTCTCATTAAAAAGCTGACAAAGGTTGCTTCCATAAATGCATGGTTGTGAAAGTCTGACGAATGCATACCTACCTTTTTTAAATGCACATGTTAAATGTCCGATTTTCTTAAAAGCAAAACTCAAATATTTGTTGAGCAAATGTGAAACTATAAGAAGTGACAAGCAAACATATTTTTTTTGACTTTAATATGATTGCATTGTATACATGCGTATACAATGCATGTATTTATAAAAACACCCAAAGTTATATATATACGGTATTGAGTAGAATAAAATGGTAATTTTGACTCTACAGGCAACTTGAAGTAACTTCTTATAATTTTTATTAATTATTTCTTTATAATTTCATGTTGAATTTTGTCTTTTAAAATTCATTGAATAAAAAGAGTAAAAGAATTGTTACTATCCAAATAAATGGTCTGTCTAATAAATTCTATAATAATTTAAGGAAAATAGTGAACTACGATTATTCAACTGGTCCTTAAAGTTGCCAGAAACTTAGTTCCATATTTTTCGTTCTTCCATATAAACCAATAGAATTGAACAGGGAGTTGATAAAATGGTGAACTTTAATCTGTGGGTGATAAATATAACAAGAAAATCAATATATTTTCAAAGTTTTACTACAAATATAAGTAAAAAACATTCGAAACCAACTCGGTGTGTATTTCCATGCAAACTTCAACTCAACAACCGTTTTCATGCATTTTCCAACTCCACCCAATAATATACACAATTGTACATTCTTCGAACGCGCCCAATGTAGAACAGCTGTTGTTTATTTTCATTTAAAACTCAAATTGAGTTTTTAACTAAAATGTAAAAATGTTAGCCAGAAATTTCTTTAAGAGTTTGTATATTTACAACTTTTGTTTGCAATATGCATTAAATTTTTTCTATTTTCAAGTGCACACAGCGCCAGATTTATCTTTTTTGGGCCCTAGGCCTGAAGGGTAAATGGTGCCCCCTTTGCATATATTCTCTTATATTGTATGGTTTACTTTATACAAAATTAAATACCTACTCAAGAAAACAAATTACAATGAATTCCATACGACTTTTTTTTTTACAGATTTTTACTTAATTTTTGAAATATTGTTTTCTCGTTTTTTTTTTTAGCAGCGAAGTCTTTTATAAGTTCATCGAAATCTATTTCATGAAGCAAATCACTTTCAATACAGAGCAGAGATAGTGCATCAAGTCTTTCCTGCGTTATCATTGTTCGACAAGTACTTTTTAAGCGTTTTAATTGACTACATGATCTTTCCGCAGAACGATTTGTCACCATCAGACTTAAAAATAAACGTAATGCCGTGTCTACGTTCGGAAACGCTGATGTAATTTTATCTTCCCACATAATCTTATATAAATATTTAGATATACTCTGTCTATGGGTATGGGCCCTTAAACGGATGAAACAGTTGCAACTAGCCAGTGGTTTTAAATGAACAAACAGTTACTACGAAATTATGGTATGATGTACGAAGCATTTATTGTATTTATTTAAACTCTTTTATCCATAATAAACTCTACTATCCGTAACATGAAACAGGGCCCCATTCCACAAAACAACTTATTAACTTTTCACTTTGTACTTTTCACATTTTTCGTCAATTTGCAAAACATTCTGTTCTACAGAACTATTAAGTCTGATAAGTGAAAAGTTAAAAATGATAAGTGTAGTTTGCAAAGTCTTTGCAATTTTTATATTCACTTTGTAATTCTTTTGTGTGCAAAGTTAATATTGAAAAGTGTAATTTGCAAAGACTTTGCAAAAATTATTCTGTTTCGTTTTCATTCCACAAAAACTTCAAATTCTATTTTCGCAAAGCGAATTTTGATTAGTTTATCAAAAGTTTGCAAAGAGAACGATCGCTTTGAAAATGCATATTGGTATTACTAGTGAAGTTTTCAAGATTTTAAGACGTGAGTTTTTACTTGACTATGATGAAGACAAGCAAATTAAATTAAATTAAATTAAATTAAATTAAATTAAATTAAATTAAATTAAATTAAATTAAATTAAATTAAATTAAATTAAATTAAATTAAATTAAATTAAATTAAATTAAATTAAATTAAATTAAATTAAATTAAATTAAATTAAATTAAATTAAATTAAATTAAATTAAATTAAATTAAATTAAATTAAATTAAATTAAATTAAATTAAATTAAATTAAATTAAATTAAATTAAATTAAATTAAATTAAATTAAATTAAATTAAATTAAATTAAATTAAATTAAATTAAATTAAATTAAATTAAATTAAATTAAATTAAATTAAATTAAATTAAATTAAATTAAATTAAATTAAATTAAATTAAATTAAATTAAATTAAATTAAATTAAATTAAATTAAATTAAATTAAATTAAATTAAATTAAATTAAATTAAATTAAATTAAATTAAATTAAATTAAATTAAATTAAATTAAATTAAATTAAATTAAATTAAATTAAATTAAATTAAATTAAATTAAATTAAATTAAATTAAATTAAATTAAATTAAATTAAATTAAATTAAATTAAATTAAATTAAATTAAATTAAATTAAATTAAATTAAATTAAATTAAATTAAATTAAATTAAATTAAATTAAATTAAATTAAATTAAATTAAATTAAATTAAATTAAATTAAATTAAATTAAATTAAATTAAATTAAATTAAATTAAATTAAATTAAATTAAATTAAATTAAATTAAATTAAATTAAATTAAATTAAATTAAATTAAATTAAATTAAATTAAATTAAATTAAATTAAATTAAATTAAATTAAATTAAATTAAATTAAATTAAATTAAATTAAATTAAATTAAATTAAATTAAATTAAATTAAATTAAATTAAATTAAATTAAATTAAATTAAATTAAATTAAATTAAATTAAATTAAATTAAATTAAATTAAATTAAATTAAATTAAATTAAATTAAATTAAATTAAATTAAATTAAATTAAATTAAATTAAATTAAATTAAATTAAATTAAATTAAATTAAATTAAATTAAATTAAATTAAATTAAATTAAATTAAATTAAATTAAATTAAATTAAATTAAATTAAATTAAATTAAATTAAATTAAATTAAATTAAATTAAATTAAATTAAATTAAATTAAATTAAATTAAATTAAATTAAATTAAATTAAATTAAATTAAATTAAATTAAATTAAATTAAATTAAATTAAATTAAATTAAATTAAATTAAATTAAATTAAATTAAATTAAATTAAATTAAATTAAATTAAATTAAATTAAATTAAATTAAATTAAATTAAATTAAATTAAATTAAATTAAATTAAATTAAATTAAATTAAATTAAATTAAATTAAATTAAATTAAATTAAATTAAATTAAATTAAATTAAATTAAATTAAATTAAATTAAATTAAATTAAATTAAATTAAATTAAATTAAATTAAATTAAATTAAATTAAATTAAATTAAATTAAATTAAATTAAATTAAATTAAATTAAATTAAATTAAATTAAATTAAATTAAATTAAATTAAATTAAATTAAATTAAATTAAATTAAATTAAATTAAATTAAATTAAATTAAATTAAATTAAATTAAATTAAATTAAATTAAATTAAATTAAATTAAATTAAATTAAATTAAATTAAATTAAATTAAATTAAATTAAATTAAATTAAATTAAATTAAATTAAATTAAATTAAATTAAATTAAATTAAATTAAATTTAGATTACAAAACTGACACTACAAGTACAAATACATTTACCTATACATTTGCCTCTTTAATTAATTCTCGCAAAAAAATGCCCCCAAAAAAATTATGTGTGGCTACGGTGTTTTGCTGCCCCACCAATTTATCCAAACTTGAATTTCAACAAAAAAGCACTTCTTCAAATTTCTTACCCAAAGAAGTAATTTTTCAGTTCACTTTCGTTTGCGAAGCAGTTCAGTCACTTTGTATATGTTTTGTAATCTTTGGAACTGTTCCTCTTTGGTTTTCTGTTGTCAACACTTTTCCGTGTGTAGAGTCGATGTTGACCGAGACGTGACGGTGGATACGATTGAGAAAAAAATTAACAAACCTGTTTCTAGATATTATACTATTTCTGAAGACTAAAAGATCTTTAAGTCTGTTCGAAAGTTGAAAGAAAGTAAAATAAATTTGCTTAACTTAAGGCGGAACTGTTTTGTATTTCCGTTTTTTTACGCTAACGTTTTTGTTTTTTTTTTTTTATATAAAAGTGAGATGGTTTCGCAAGGATAGTAATTTATAATTAAAAATAAAATAATAACTTAAAAACTTAAAACAAGAAAGAATCAAAATACATAAAGTATGGTTAGATATAATATGATTGTGTGGACGATTTTCGGGCTGTTGCTGCTCTATATTCGGGGAGAAGTAATCAATGCTGAAGTAAATTTCAAAGTGAATGAAGAAAAGATTAATAAAACAGAATCAAAAATAGATGACACGATAAGTCTATATAAAAAGTTCGAAAGTGAAAGTAATAACAGTGAAATAAATTTTTCAAATATTGTTCGATTGCAAGATATGTTAGAATTATTCAATATACAAAACATTGCAATGAATTGGAATAAAATTAAAAAGTCTGATATTTCAAAAAATTGCACTCGAGATTCTATCAGCTATTTAAAAGGATTAAATTCAAAAAAAATTTGGGCTACTAAAAGTAAGTAGCGAACACAATTTTGAATTTGTTTCTATTTTTGAATGAAGTATTGAGTTATAAATTCTTCTTCTTATAGATTAATACTTAAGAATGTTAAGTAAACATTGGGTGTTTTTTTTAAATTTTGAAATATGATTTTATTTAAAATGGTATACATAGTTGATGAACTCGTAAACATAATTAGGAACATAGTTTGGATTTACATATGAATGTATTTGCAAAATTCAGCTTTAAAGCAGAATCTTTTTAATTGGTTCTTAAGATAAGATAAAGCAACAAGATTTTATAACGGATTTCTGTAGAATAGTCCTTCGCTTAAGCGGTAGCTGCAATTTAAAAAAAAATAACGGTAATATTTACAGTTAAGTAAATATTATAATTTTTTTTAAATATAGTGAAAAAAAATATAATTTTCAGAAAAAAAAAAAACTAAAACATGCTTTAAAAAAGTTTAAAGAGTATTTTTTCCAAATTTTAATAAAAACGTGCAAATATTTTGATGTAAAATTCGTTGATCTTATTAATTCTTAATCAAAAACTGAACATTATATGACCTTATGTCAGTTTATGTACAGTTTTTGAGAAAATTGCAAATGGCCATAATCACTATTTTAATTTATTTAATTTTATGGAGAAAAATGTACAATGCGCATATAGTACATATACGTAAATGAAATTAAATGGATTTTGTGAAAAGTCCAATGTGCATAAAGTATCGGTACATATACATATACTGTGCATTGTTGAAATAGTGATTTTTGATTATTATTTGAGTTCTTTAATTTTAGAATCATTGTGCAGTACCTACAATAGTGAGTAATAAATAAATATATGTAGGTACTAATATGTATTTTTAAAATAAAAGAATAAATAACAGACAATTATTTTAAATCCTCGTATGTATTTATTTTTGCATTTGAAAATTATATACATACATATTATTTAAAATAATTTTTAATCTTTTGGAGTTTGATAATGTTGTGTTTGTTTTATGTATTTTTTAATATCTAAAAACTAGCAGTTAGGGACTGCCAATAGAAGTGAAAGCCCAGAACTTAAAGTATTAAAGCTTAAAATTTTACAGTGTTAAAATCAAAATTATCAAAATGAATCTAGTTTTCACATACTATTGGCGCTCCAAACAAGAATTATTTTTTATATTTTTTTTTTTCGTTTGCATCATAAGCATTATTTTTATACAATGCGTATACTATTCCTACTTTCAATAAAAAAAAATTCATAGAAAAAATTTCTCTTAGTGCCGAAAAAGTAATAAATGAAAATAATATTGATAATCAAGTGCATAGTAGCCTTATTCACGTGAATCGTATATCCGATCCTCCCATTCGTTTCCCTTGAACACTGCCATTGCATTCTGCTATGAACTTCATTATCCCGAACCAATTTGACATTCACGTGAAAAACTTTTCGATTGCATCTTCAATAAATTTTTTTGATTTTAAAACTCAAGTTCAATCGCTCCACCTAATGGATAGTATTCGACTTTTTTTTATAATTATGAGCAGAGGATTAAGATAATCCTCGAAGAGAGAGCTTAGGAGACATTTTAGAAAATTCTAAAAAAGATATTTTGGAACTACCGAATTTCCCCCGATGAATAGGGCGGTATAACTTTGTAGTGTAAGTATTTTTTAAACTTCACCACATTAATCTTAAATTATTATTAGATTAAATATAAATTTTAATTTCAAAATCCACTGTAAAAACAAGATTAAACAACGAGAAATCTGTTTCATCACGGTAGTAAGAAAACGTTCAAGCAACTGTAAAAAACTAAACTGCGTGATGCATTGCAGAGGTTAGATTTAAGAAAATAAATAACACAAAATTTTTAAACTCAAAAATAAATACGAAAATTTAAAATTATTTTAAATAATAGGTATACAATTTTTGAAGGCCAAAGTAAATGCTATGATTTAAAATAAATTCTTATATCTGTTTTTTTATTTAAACAATATTTTTATTTATATACATATTTAGTACTCACTATTGTACTCCACAATGATTCTTTAATTTAAGCATTCGAATTATATGCGAAAGACACTGGGCGCATTCACTAATGTAGTCACTACGTAGTCGAAAATCAACTAGCTTTGTGAATGCAAAATGCACTACCAAGCTAGTCAATCGTAAACTGTCATATTTTTGACAGATGTGAGAATAAAATGAAAATCATTTGTGATTTTAAAATAAATCAAATATTTGATAAGATATAAAATGAGTGATTTGGAACAAGATGAAGTCAAAAAAGTATCAAAAAATTCTAAGAAAAGTTAATAAAAAGTGGGTTTTGACTTGAATATCTCGAGAATGAGCACCGATATTGACTTCAAACTTACTTAAGTTTACACATGATGAAGTCATATGTATGCAAAATAATTAAATCAAGATCATATTATAGTGGTTTGGTAAATTAAAATTGTATTTTTATCTAACAGTTGAGAGTGACATGTCAAAATCGCTGTCAACTACCTTTGAAGTTAAAAATTTTTACACTGCGTCGGAGAGGAAATTTCAACTAACTTCTTAGTTGTATTTGACCAATCAGAGTGAGTTAACTACTTAGTGACTACATTAGTGAATGCGCCCACTATTTCAATAATGCACAGTATACCTATGCTGTATACACATTAAATTTTTCAGTAAATCCTTTTAATTTCACTTCTACGATCGATATGCATATCACTAACGTGCACAATATGTTAGCTCAATACTTACTTACTTACTTAGGTCCTCAGACATACAAAGTCCGTTGGTGTTCCCTAGCGGGACATAGGGCCTCAACTACACCTACGTGCCATCGTGTACGGTTTCCAGTTTCCGGCAGCAATGCAGGCATTACCTTTTCGAAGCGTGTGTCCAATCCACTGCCACTTGCGCCTTCGTATAATGGTGTCTATGGGTTCCTGACCTGTTCGTCTATGTAGATCCTCGTTAGAGATACGATTAGGCCAGAAAACCCTTAAGATGTTTCGAAGACACCTATTAGCGAAGGTTTGCAGTTTCCTGGTTATTGTAGTTATTATTTTCCAGGTGCTGCATCCATATAGCAGAACTGATATGACGTTGGAGTTAAACAGTCGTAGCTTTGTATTCAAGCTGAGAGATTTGTTCCTCCAAACATTGGACAACATCCCGAACGCAGCCTTAGCTTTTACGATACGACTGACGATGTCTAGTTCGGTACCTCCTTCATAAGAGATGATGCTTCCAAGGTATTGGAAGCTCTCTACTTTCTCTACTGTTTGTTGACCAATGTTCATCGGAGCGGATGACTGCGAGCTCCCGAGGCTGAACATCTTTGTTTTTCCCGTGTTGATTTTCAGCCTCACGATTGCTGCTTCTCTTTCCACCCTTGTTGCCATTTGATGGAGATTCATGATCTTATGGGAAAGCAAGCAAACATTGTCAGCGTAGTCAAGATGTTTAAGGTAAGTTGTCAGAGTCCATCTTATTCCTCCGCTTCCTGTCGTCCGCAGTACATCGCTTATCACCAATAAAAACAGGATTGGTGACAGTATGCAGTCCTGCCTGACCCCGATTTGGACTTCTAATTCTTCAGACAACCTACCTCCGTGTAAGACGTGACATTTGGACCCATCGTAAGTCTCTTTGATAATAGCAATGAATTTCGGTATACCCCTCCTCCGCAAAGCAAGCCAGATAAACTCCTTGTTGACGCTGTCGAAAGCCTTCTCGAAATCAATGAACAGCAGGTGGATTGGTGATCGATATTCGACGCTCGATGATGATGTGATCAATACAGGAGGACCCAGTGCGGAAGCCTGATTGTTCAGCGTCGAGCGATGCTTCGAGGTGTTCTTTAATGCGATCTATAACAATCTTTGCTATTATTTTGGCGACTGCAGGCAAAACGCAAATACCCCTCCAGTTTTTGCACTTCATCAAGTCTCCTTTTTTTGGGAGCTTGACAAAGACAATCATTCCCTTTTTCCACTCTTCGGGAAAGCATTCGGAGACCCACGCTGTCTTTATGAGCGGTTGCAGCATCTGACCCGTCACAACACAGTTTGAAGGGTCAGATGTGAAGACAAGGTCAAGTTGTCTGTTTAGATTGTTCTTGACACCACTGACCTGAAACAGATAAGAGTCTTGAATGCAGTCCGTGAAAAAGTTTTCTTTCTCTGAATTAACATTTCCAGGAGAAAGGTAAGTTAGATCATCAGACTGATTCCATTGAATGTTTGGAAGGTCGAAATCTCCTACGCAAAATATATCATCGTTCGTGATGTGTAACCTTATTTTAATAGAAACAAACTCAAAATCGGTTGTATCTGAAGACTGAAAAAGAGAAACGTCCAAGTTTTTGTTAACAGATATTAGAACGCCACGTCCGGATGAGTCGTTGTCCTTAATTACATCATCACAACGAAAGGTAATGTAATCAGATGTAAACAATTCACTGTTAAGAAAATCTGGGGTAAGATTTGTTTCAGCCAATGCAAAAATATCGTATGGAAATTTTTGTGTGTTAGAAAAGACAGTGGATGTTTTTGTGCGGAGTCCTCTAACGTTTTGATAGTAGATCGTGAGATATGTCTGTGTTGTCAGGCGGGAATTAGGAGTAAGTTTGGTATTAAAGATAGTTTTTGCCACGATGACGGTTACGTTGGCGATGTGATATAATTTTTGAATTTAAATATCTTGAGTAGGAGGCCAGGTTATCTGAGACCATTTGATTAGTAAAGCTATTAGCTTCATGGAAAGAGTAATAGATTTTTCGGAGGCTGGAAATGTTGGTAGGGAGACCTTCTTGATGTATAGAAAGCATGACTTTGGTTTTAGTTTTTCCATCGATGCAGACAGAGTCGGATTTATCATGTAAGAAAGCTAAGTAAAGTCGAACATTGTCGTAGATTCTGTGATCTCTTTATCTAGCCATTGTGTATCGAGATTCATTGGAGTCAGATGTTTGCATGGCTAACTTGACATTAGGAGGGAAGAGTGGATCAAGGAATTGGGGTTTATGTGTTGAGGAGTTAGAATAAGTATTTTTTCGTAAAACTTGATCACAAGATGGGAGATAATTTTTATTTCTTGAAGTGGGACCAGATGGATTAAGGATATGTGACAGAACAAAATTTGGATACTTGGATTTAGAGATGCTTGCACTGTTTGAATTTAAATTATTGGATTTATTGAAAGTTGGCGAAGCAAAAGGGTTTTGGAAAGATTGAGGTTTACAATTAGTGTGAAATTTTGGAAGAACATTAGAATTATAATTATTTGTAAGAAAAATGTTGGAATTAGAACTTAAGTTAAGACTAGAAGATACTACGGGGATCATTTTCATCGAACTCTTTCTTAAATTTAAAGTGCTATCAGGGAAAAGCCATTCATAGGACCGAGGTATAGATATTTTGAAAGTTCCTGGTTTTTGGCGGCTGCAGTTTAGTAGAGTAAAACTATAATTTTTTAGAACAAATAGACGAATCCAGGATTCATTTGAATGTAGAGGTGCTTCTTTAATAATGTAGTCTGACATTTGGTTAGATTTTAATTTATGTAGACGATTATTCCATTCAGCGGGAGTCCAAGCTACGTTGAATTTTATTATGTTGGCAGGGTTTCGAGAAGAAGGAAGCGAAGAAGTTAGTGTTTGGGGCATCATTGGTATTTCGCTGGTACTAATGTTTGGAGTTGGTGCTGTGAGAGTTGGTGGAACTCTAGAATTGGATTCATCAGTTGTAATGAAAGAGTTTTCCAGGTCCTGAAGTTCTAAAAGTACGGATTTGTCATTGGCGTTATGATGTTGCTGTTGAAGTAAGCAGTTTTGGTTGGAGGATGTACGTTTTACTTCTTCTGATAATTCAGAGATGGCGATACGGGTTTCAGGATTTGCGGCATTTGTAGCATTCTTGAATTTAATGAATTGAGAGTTGAGGTGGAAAGGCACCAAATTAATGTTATCAACACATTCTGTAAATTTTTTCGACGCCTGTTTACAAAGACTTTCGATATTTGCGAGTTGAGTGGAGAGTTTTAAGTAGTTTTGTTCAAGGTTTTTTGCGGTAGATTCATTATTTTCAGCCATGAGGTTATGAGTGTAGCGAGTGTTGTTACGGATCTCATTTTTTAGTTCTTTGATAGTGTCTAATAATTGGTCTACCATCTCATTGTTACATTTGAGTGCAAGCAAAATGTGTGCGATTGTTAATGTCTTGTATACTGTGCAGTAATAGTTGAAATGAGGTAGGTAATCTGGGAGATATGTTTTGGCTCGTTTTCCTAGGCCAACACAAAAAGGGTGAAAAATTTTACCACAAATACCGTTACATTCAACTTAATCGGTTGTTAATTCATTGAAAGTGCAATCGATATTACCACAATGTAGTTGATTTTCCATTTTGTGTAGTGTTTTGTGATATTCAAAAAATTTGGTTTTGATTTTTGTTTTGGTTTTTAGTGTACTCTCAAATGGTTTAAGGATATATTTAGCAAGTACACAAAATAAAAGAGCAGAGAAAAAGTCGAAAGTATAGATGGACTTTGGCAGCTTGTAGATAACAGCTGATTTTCGTTTGCTTAAGCAAGATGTGTTGTTTTTGCACGTATGTGTACAAAGTTTAAATGTAGGTTGGATGATAATCAGCACATTTGCAATGAAAATTACAAATGATGTCGAGATTTAATGTGAAGTATCTACAATTTGCTTGGCAGAACAATACCAAAAAAGAGCTTACCCAGATAAAGGTAAATTAAGGTTGGAATAAGTTCTGTGAAGCGAAATAAAGGCTGAGCGTTGAAATTGTTGACATCGGCTGGTAGCAGGTTGACGAGCGTGGGGCGGCCGGGAAGTTGAGTAGAGTTGAGTATTTACAAATCACGAAGATAGTGAGCGGTGACAGCAGCGGTTGCAACTTGTTGCGGTATGTAATGAGAGCGATACAATTTATGCAGCACCAAAATTTGCTTCTATGGCAGAACATACACCAAATGTATCACTCACCCAGTAAGACAAAGAAAAAAAAAGTGTTGATCGTCAACGGAGAGAGACAATGGAAGTCACTCAAAAAAAAATTAATGTTTGGTCAAATAAATCGAAATAAACTTATTCAATTTGTTAACTTTAGTAATAATTGTCCACTGGAATTTGATTTCACAATATAAATTCAAAAATGAAATTATAAACTGACACACAGTTGGTATAGTTAAAATAGGCTTTAACCGGTGAAAAATAATAAAAACTAGAGAGCTGAGGGAAAACACAGGCGTCTTTCAGTGAATATACTCTTGATATTGCTCCTTCCACCTTCTGAGTTGGTCCTCATCCGATATCAGCAGGGTTCCATCTCTATCTTTAACCGGGTGTTGTTTTGAGCTCTGCACACCAGCGAGTTCTTTGGTTATTCTATAGAGAGTTCTGCTGTCGCACCTGTTTGCAGCTTCTTCTGCTTCTAGGGCCAGAACGTTGGTGTGATTACGTTTATCACGTCTTACACTAAGCTGGATCTCTTTCATCTTCATGCGGTATGTGGATTCTAGCTCGTTTCTTTCTTCTCCGTAAGCAGCTGCCAAACGAGCTTTTAGGTGTTTTTTTTCGTCGACCTTTGCCCAAGTTTCTTCCGAAAGCCAGGTGTTACTGCTTCCTTGCACACGACCGACTATTCTTTCAGCACCTGATATGAGAACATTTTTCACAGCACTCCATTGGTTTTCTATGGATTCGGGTACAGTGCTGCTGATTGAACTCGTATGTTGCGAAAGGTGGTCCCTGAGTAGTTGACGAATGTTAGGGTCCTTTAGTCTGACCGTGTTAAACTTGGGCATTCTGATGTTCGAGTTCGATCTCCGAATTGGAGTTGCTCGTAATCTTAAGGTAGCTACCATAAGATGGTGATCGCGGGCAAGCCCCATGTCAGCACCTCTTCTATTCCTGACATCTAGGAGACTGCTTCTGAACCAACGGCTAATAGCGAAGTGATCAATTTGGTTGGAAGAAGCTTGTCTGTCAGTCAGTTGGCGTTGCAGAAATCCACGAACCTCTCGCCATTGTCATTGCAACTGCCAACTCCATGCTTTCCCATGACGTGCCTGAGCCCTTCGTTGTTACTGCCAACCTTGGCATTCAAGTCTCCCATTACCATTATGATGTCTCCGCGCGGTGTGTTGTTGTATACGGCACTTAGCCGACTGTAGAAGCCATCTTTCTCTTCGTCTGGGGCGAGTTCCGTTGGGGCGTAACACTGAATGATGGTGATATTGCGTACTCTATTCCGGAATCTGGCCTTAATAATGCATTCACCTAGTGGCTCCCATGAAATTAGATCGTTGATAGCCGTTTTAGTTAGCAACAACCCAACTCCAGCATCCCAAGCGCTTCCTGGTGGTTTTCCGGAATAGAGTAGCACAGTGTTACGCGTTGGAGACTTGTATTTGCCCGATCCCAGCCATCTTTCTTCACTGATCCCTAAGATATCCAACCCATACCGCATGAACTCTTTCTCTAATTGGAGAAATCTGGAGTTGTATGGACCATCATTTCCTGCTTCCAGGAGCGTCTTCATATTCCAGAAACGTATCTTTGTCCGGGTACAATAGCCAAAAGTCGTCAACATGTGATCAATCCTTATCAGAGGCGTAGTTTCGGTTTCGGTAGCAGGTTTTTTTTTCAGTTACGAAGAATACTAACCTCCGTAACCTATCCCAGAGAAAGCTGGGAGCTCCGCACTTACAATTTTAGCTTATTTTTGTATATAGGTATAGAAAACTAATTACCGGGGAGGTAAAGTAAGCACTTCGTCGTTTCTGAAAGTTGCGCTGCTGGCCTATGCCAAGTTATAGGCAATCAACAGTTACCCGATCAGACACGGCGCAGGTCCACACGGCTCAATGACTGCAATAAATGAATTTGATTGTTGTTTTCACCAATTTTTTTATCGAAGAGCAAAAGCGAATTCATCCATAAGGCCATGAGCATTTTGCTGATGCTAACCCATACGAATTACCCTTTAAAACAACAACAACATTGCGTGTAACGAAAAAAACGTGACGGTATTATTTTTACACTGCAATGAAATTTCTCTCATACGTCAATAAAGAAGTTTCACTTCAAAAATATCTATATATTTAATTACCTACGACATACATAAAATTTTGAAACAATTAGCATGAATTAAAAAAAAATTCTTCAAAAATTTGAGTTTGAAAGTTAATTTTTTTGAAAACTATTTACAATCCCAACTTAAAAAATGAGAATTAAAGAAGAGATTTGGGCTCAGTTCTGAAAATGTAGATAATATACTTCGTTCAACAAAAATGTGCAGTACATGAGTTTGATAGATTAAATTCAGACTGAATTGAGCTTACCTTAACCTTAAAAAATGTCTTACATCCTTCACCAATCACGACCTTTAAGTTCACATGCTTAGTGCTGCATGCATACTGATCGCTTCCTCGTTTCTCTTCTCGCTATTTAAAAAGAGTATTCCAACAGAGTTACCATTGCCTATGAAACATGAAAGTAGTACCAAAGAGCTTTTTTCAAAAGATTTTATCAAAGAGATTTCTGTTTTAAATGGTAATGTTGTGTATTGCCGATTGGGTAGTGTGTGTTTGTTGTCCTGGAAATTATATTAAATTTTTTTATTTGCATAATGCAACAAAAATGTTGTGTTTATTATGTGTAAACTGAAAAATTTGGGCCGTTAATTATAGCGACCCGAGTTGTTCCCGCCAATTAACAAGATCCTTAGAAAAAAATAAGATAATGATCGGACCGCAGATCCGAAGGTTTTGAGTTCGAGTTGACGTTGGCAGTTGACGCCGCCTATAACGACCAGTCGCTCTTACGACCACTTTTCCATCACTTGTTTGGTTTTCATACAGTTTGTACTAGTGCAACATTGCGTCGGATATAACGACCGCTGGCTATAGCGACCAGTTTTGCCTGGCCCCTTGATGGTCGTTATAAGTAACGTCGACTGTATATATATATATATATATATGTCGATCACCAACTGTGTTAGCGAGTGGACGTATTTCGGCTTTCACAGAACTTTAAAGTATACTTTTAACCAACGAATTTATAAGAGTGCAGTAGCACACAGGAGTGGGCGTCGGACCGCAGACCCGAAGGTTTCGAGTTCGAGTACAGCTCGGGCAAAGTTTTTTTAAAAATAAAAAGAAAGGTCGAAAATTTTCTTGTGAAGAGGAATTACAAAATGGAAGGCAAGAAACTTGCTGGGGCATCGAAAGGTGTCCCAAGCAAGTCAAGTAAATCGCCAACAGCATCTACAGCTACAGCAGCGGGACAGTCGAAAGATGACAGCCAGCAGCAACGACAACAATAACAACAAGTAAGCCACCAGCGGTTAGAGCTACGGGGACTTTGCAAGAGGCCCCAGAAAAAACAACAGCAGCTAAAGTAGCAACGGCAGTGCCAGCCTATACTAAAAGCAAAAGAAGGAGGAGTATTCGGTGCACGCCGAATTTGGTCAAGCGTCGCTCCACGTTCGCCTCAGCTGAGCTGCCAGCTGCAGGCAAGGAGACGGCGTGCAAAGACAACACACGAGCAGCCCCAAAATTGCAAAGACAACTAAACATCTCACCATCTGATGACGACATCGAATATATGTCCGAAGATGGTGAGATTAAGGTTCAGGTCCGAGGACAGCAATAGGTTTGCGTTCCTGACTACAGAGTAGTCCTCGGATGAAGAAAAAGAGGGTGAAGTCGAAGAGGCCCAGTCCATCGTAAATGACCTATATGATGAGATCGAAAACACCAAGAAAAGAATAGAGCCCTACCTGCAACTGCTAAAAATGAAGCAGGAGGCGAGCCGGCGGAAGCAGGCTGAGTTGGCTGAGTTGCGAAAGCAACAAGTGCAGCAAAAATAACAACAGCAACAGCAAAAGCCATCCGCAGCACCCAAGCCACAATGCTTTACATTGGCCGACTACAAATTAGTTAAAGAGTGCCTTAAAGAAGCCACTGCTGAATTCTCCAGCTTCACTCCTAGGAGTGAAAAACCGAAGACGGTCCTGATAAAGCGAATCCTAGATGAGCTCCGTCAGAAGACCAGTGATGACCTCGAATTCGTCTGTGTAAAGCAATTCACCAAGTCCAGACGGGAGGGGCATAAACTGCCAATCTTCATTGTAACATTGTCGCCCCCAAAGTAGACTGGAGAGTCTGAGGAATGTTACTGTCCTAGACTACCAGGTCATACACTTGGACAAATTAAAGAGGCATGACGACATGCTGCAGTGCATGCGCTGCCAAAGGTTCGGTCTCGCTGCAGCCAACTGCAAAATGCAGTTGCACTGTGTGAATGCGCCGAAACCCACAATAGGGGAGATTGCAGGTTAGGGACAGAGCGGGTCGAAGACATGGCCCAGGTCAAGTGTATCATCTGCAGGAACGAGGGGCACCCTGCTAATTATCAGGGTTTTCCTAAAGTCCAAGAGATACGGGAAAAACAGGCCAGGCAAAAAATCTACCTGTAAGACAAGCTCCGACAGAAAAAATTTCAGTCGTTAATCCCAACATTTCTTACGCCAACTATGCGAAAGGAAGGGTAAATACGAGACAGGCTCCACCACCGGTCGCCCCACAGAACCAAGTACCTAAGGTGTCGGCGGTGAAGCCAGACATTGTATCCTTGTTGCTGAACATTCAAGGCCCGTTGACAGGACTGCAAAGTCAGATCAGGGAGCAAGGCGAAGGAGTAGATTATCTCTACTCTTTGTTGCCTGTGCAAGCGCGCCGCCGAAGTCACGCCTTAGGATCCTAGGTTTGAATGTAAATTCGTTGATTAGGATCAAACGTAGAGCCATTTTGTTCCAGCTGTTCAAAGACCACAGTCCTGATGTGTTTATGGCTAGCGAAACTAAGCTAAACCAGAAACACAAATTGACTCATAAAAATTACAATATCGTAAGAAAGGATCGACCCAACTCTAATCAAGGAGGAGGTGTTGCAAACTTCATACGTAAAGGTATTAATCATAAACTTATATACTATAATGATTTGTGAAAGCTTCAGACCTTGGAAGTCTGTGTCATAGGTGTTTCCCTCATTAGAGGTAAGCGTTTATATTTGATTGCGGCTTACGCAGCTGATGCTCCGTAGCCAACTTATTTCAAATCAGAGCTCGAGATTCTTTTTAGAGTACTCAAACTGGGCTTGGAAGAGAACTATTTTATATTGCTGGAGATTTGAATGCCAAACATGGAGATTGGGGAAATGAAACAAGTAACTCAAGAGGTAATCATCTATTTAATTTGAAGAATCTGTGCAGCGTTAAGTGCGTTGTCGACCTGCTGGCTTCTGAAAGACCATCATACCCACAAGACTGACAGTAACTGACAAAGTGGGTAATCACCCGCGAAATTGTCTACAGACAATAGACTACGACAGCGACCACTGCGGCTTGGCTGCTTTAATGCAGATCCCCAACGAGCTTGTGGAACTGGATGAATTCGTTCCAGGACATTCTTACAATTATAGTAAGATGCGCTGGTCACATTTCACCCAAGTTCTAGCAAGAGAACTCGGCTCAAGTGACATATCTCCGCTAAACAACAGAAACATTGAAATCGACCAACACCTTGAACAGATGGACAGTATAATAAAACGAACAATGGAACGGACATAACCGAAGTACAAAGAATGCGACTATAGATGCACTTCACAGACATAAAAGCGGTCTACTGACAAGACTTAAGAAGTGGTACAGACGATTCACAGACCCCCACGACCTGCAGATTAGGACACTGCAGTCGTCAATTAAGAACGTCAACACTCTGATCAATTAGAATTACAGATTGTATATTAATTTGTACTGGGACAAGAAAATTTGGGCCGTTAATTCTAGCGACCCAAGTATGTTCCCGCAAATTAATAAGGTTTTCCGAAAAAATGATCAAAACGACCTTCCGTGTCTTAAGCTTCAGAGAACGACAGAGAACAGAGACGTACTTTTGACAGCGAATATTAATCCTGAGGAAGACGTCTTTGTGATTGAGTATCCGCTGGAGAAAGTGGAGACAATTGGTTCTACTTTCCAGCAAGTGTATAAGGTGTATGCTTGCACTCGCCCGAACCACGACCTGGAGAAAAGGGCCTTACTTCACCACTTCTATCTGAAGAACTGTGGTTTCACCCGGTTTGATGACGATTTCTTAGCAAACGCTATAATCGCCGAAAGGTCGGACTCAAGTCCCTTGCTCATCACGAAGATATAGCTCCAGCTCATCCTTAATTCAATAAAGAACAAAAAGTCAGCAGGTGTCGATGGCATACCTAACATTGTGTGAAGACATTTACCGATTGAAGCTATTGACAATTATACTACACTGTTCAACAACGCGCTGAATAATGCATATTTTCCAGTGCGTTGGAAGACAGCTGTGGTACATCCTCTCCCGAAAAAGGGAAAGGACAACTCCAACCCTTCAAATATTCGTTCAATTAGTCTTCTTCCAAGCATCAACAAGGTATTCGAGAAGGTAATCAATAGGGCTCTGACTAAGTGGGGTGCGGACAACACAATAATTCCGGATAATCAGTTCGGGTTCAAGGAAGGACATGACTGTATTCATGCCGCGTCTAAGCTCGTTTCTGATATCCAATGGAACAAGTCCAAGAAACAATTCACGGGTGCTGTTCTGGTTGACTTAGAGAAGACCTTCGACACCGTATGGTTAGAAGGGTTGTACCTAAAACTCACCAGACTAGGCATCAGTAAACGTTATTATATATCCTTTATGATATGCTCAATGGCAGAAAGTTTGTTGTCAAAAGTGGCAATGTAACCTCTACCAGCATCTTCGAAATTAAAAACGGTCTTCAACAGGGAGCGGTCAATTCGCCGATCCTCTTCAGCATTTATACCAGTGATCTGATAGGTAACCTAACTAAAGCAATTGCGTATGCCGACGACCTGATTGCGTACAGAACGGCCCGAAAGGTTGAGGTTATTAGAATTCTCTTGCAGCGTGACTTCGAGAGGATTCAGCGATATTGCGACGACTGGATACTGGAAATAAATGTCCAAAAGTAGGAGACAATTCTGTTCCGAACTCCATTGGCTAAGGCCACGAGAGATACATGTAAAAATTGGCGCAAGATGGTTATTGTTGGACCTGACCGGTGGCCATTGGCGTTCAAAAGTGTAGTGAAGTAGCTCGATATCTGGTTGGACCAGTATTTGTATTTCGACAGACATATAAATGCTGCTCTGACCAGAGCCCGAGGAGCCCTCGCTCTGACGAAACGTCTGTTTTACAGCTGTCGGCTTGCCCCCGAAGTGAAGGTAATTTGCTACATGGCCCTCATACGGCCAATACTAGTCAATGGTTGTCCTGTTTGGTTCAACATTGCCCCTTCCCAAATGGAGAAGTTTCGGGTGTTCGAGAGGCAGTGTCTCCGGAGATGTCTCGGTTGGTATCGGACACCAGAATCTTCTTATTTACATTATTATTCAAACGAGGTCTTATACAACGGAGCTCGGATCAACAGAATTGACAATTTCTTGATAAAACTTGTTCGGGGTCACATTGCGAGAGCTATGACTTCGACCAACAATTTGATTTTCGGGGCGTTCTATCCAAACGACGAATACTTCGGTATGGCACGCTTGAGTATAGTAGGGACGGTGGCACTATCATATAAAAATTATTTATTATTATTTTAAGGACATAGTATGTAAGTAACCAAACAAAAGACAAAGATGTTAGTTTTTTTAAATTTTCTAACGAAATAAACATTAAAAAAAAAATAGTTCATAGGTCAAAAGGCATTAATATTAAGTATTCATGAATTCCTTATAGCGCCCGTTTAGGGCCAGTAAGTTAAATTTTAGTATTATTAAGTAGGCTAGTTTTCTGAATTTTGTCTAGTATGTAAGTAGTTATAAGTTAAAAATGAAATAAAAAATTTGAATTTAAAAAAAAAAGATCTCCGCTCTAGACGTGAGGGGTCTTAAGTTCGATTCCTGTCACCGACAATATTTTTTTTAACTTTTAATAAAAATGAATGGCCTGAACCAAAGTTTGGGTAATAAAACGACAAACAATGAATTATATTTGTTTATACTTTTTTTTTCATATTTTTATCCAATTATAGCAACAAAATAGTTCATTTTTAAGCTGAAAATATCCACTTTTAGTCTTTTAGCGTTTTAATTTTTTTTTGTAACCGCATCCGTCGAGTATAGGTCATTTCTTATAAGATTAATAATGATGAAACCAAAGATATTTTTGTTTATGAAAAGGGATTGGTATGAAAAATATAAAACAAATAGAAAATAGGCTCACTGATAACTTTCCATTTACTTTGAAAATTTGGCAGTTATTGAAGATTTTGCATTGCACATCGCCTTTTAACAAAATAATTTCTTTGTTATTTTTAACTTCTCATAGGATATATTGTTATCGGTTCGATTTGTCAAATTGAAATTTTAGACAAATATCTCGAGAACGGGGAATGATATTGTATTCAAGTATATTTTATTTTCCACATAATGCATTTTCAATACCTTAAAAATGATCAAATATTGACGAATATCAAATTGAAATTTTGTTACTATGTGTTCGATTTATTTTCTATTTTAATTTAACAATTTTATTATTTAAAAAAAATAGAATCAATTCAAAATCAATGACATTTTGAGCCTTCGAGTTATTCAAGTTGAAAAACAATTTTTGACAGTTTTTGGTAAATTTTTGTTGTAGTTTTTTTTATTTTTTCAAAAAATTCACCAAAATGTCAAAAAAGTTATTTACCCAGTAATAAGATACTTCGAAGTTTATATTATTTACCGGTCATTGTATGTCTATGTACATATATTTGAGAAATACATTGTTTTTCAGTTTTTCTATTTAGTATTTCAGAAGTTATAACCTGTGGAAAAAATTTAGTTGGAGTCGATATCTCTAAGGTACGAACGTAGGAAAACGTTTAAAAAATCGGACTGATAACAATAACTTCCTATGGGAAGTTACATAAAAACCAATTTTTTTTAACGCCCTGCGAAGTGGGCGGGGGTTTCGCTAGTATATAGTAGGTACATATATATATATCCTTAGCCTATTTATATATAGATTTTATTTTTGTTCATTAATACGTTGTTGTTGTTTTCCTTGTAAAATTTAGCTGTGTAGCGGTTTCGCTAATGAAAAAAAAATAGGCTTACGCGGTGAACCTCGTACCGCCATACTTACATACAAATTTTTCGTAAATAGGTACTTTTCTTGTTCTGTTTTTTATTGCAGACTTAGGAAATAATAGACTTATGGTAAATTCAAATCAATTGCAATACAACATGTTTGATGTATAGAAATTCATTAACGAGTTAGTTATTTTATTATCATTACGTATACTTATTAACAATAAAAGCGTGAAAAAAAGAGTATAGTCCCTCTTCCGTTTATAAGCACCTACCTATCTTTCTTATATATGTAAAAGATGTAACTCAAGTGTAAGTAAGTGCCCAAGCATCGATACAAAAATTGGTTAAACAATCAAAAAATTAGTTGTAGTTACATACATATATGTACTATGTAGGTACCTCCTCATCGCGTGCATCTGTTTCTGTAGTCTGGTCATAGAAAGAGGCATCATAAGCCGCTGTACTGTAATATATATTAAAAATATTGTTTTGATGCCTAAGGAGGTATGTATAGATGTATACTCTGTTACTAAAATAAAGCTAATGGCCTTTTCGAAATCCAATTGTAACGTATGATTCATGCGGTATGAATGTAAACAATATAATACTAAACATAGTACAACGGTTATTTGCTCAAAATTAAAACTTTTATGTAATACTTTCTCTTTTTTATAGTGAACGATTGCATTATGTTCATGCCTAGCTTGTTTATTTATGGTGGGTATTTCGATATTATCTCTTTGTTGAAATATAAGTAAGTATTCGTAAATACGAGTATTCACAAACATAACACATACATATGTACCACAATATGCTGCGTTCTATAGAATGCCGCACACCGCGCCTCCACCATTACCATGTCGTTTGCAAGCCAATGGTTAAACAGACGAGACATGTGAAATGTGTATAAAGAAATGTATTATACATATACATAATGTATACAAACAATACGTAATAAAATATCCATTCATGTATGGATGGAAACATTTTGTCTGTTTGAAAGTGGTTTGGCGATACCAAAGACCAAAGTACCAACAACGTATTATTAATTAGTGATCACTGATCAGGAATCAGGATTCATAATCACTAAGATACTTATCATGTTCATTATAATTCGAATTACGTATCTCGGCTTAAAACATGTTCAAAATACAATAAGGTAGGTTAGGTGGCTATATTTTATGTAAAAATTTGACCTAAATAAAATGTTATCGTCTCCAACAGAAAATATATATGTACGCATGTACCTACCTATGTATGTAGACACATTGTACATACCTATAAATGTAGGGAGGTAGGTATGTAGGTATCTAGGTAGGTAATAGGTATTAAAATATTTAACTTGCCCTTTTTAACACGCTTATATTAGCTTCACTTGTATGTATGTACCTACGTATATATGTATGTATGTATGTATATGTAACCGACTCCTTTAGAGTTTAGACTCGATTTTTACATAAGCCCATTTAATATAAACTTTGTACACATAACAAGAAGCAGTGACAATGCAATAATTTCATAAGTCTATCGCATTATCCTTATCAGGATCACCACGATAAAATACATATTTTCCTCCCAAAGCTTCTCATTAACCTGCTTTCCAGGCGATTCCAGCTCGAGCACACAGAGTACGGATAGACAGGTGGCCGAATGGGCTAACGCGAGTCATATACATACCTAATTCAAATAAATTAAAGTCATATATTTTCAAAATCAATTTCCGTTGGAAATTAAATCCAACACATTGTTTGGTTTCCATCAAACAAAGAGCATTATACATTACATACATATATCAATAAGAATTTTTTTATACAATACGGATTCTTCTTGACCTTTTATGTTTTGCTTCTTTTATCTTTTGGAAATTGTGTGGACCAACCAAATAGATTGGGTTAAAACAAATAAGAATCTAAATTATATGACAGTCACTTGCAACCCCCGATTAGATACCTATGTACATATCCCACTGATTTGTAAAGAGATGTCTGTGTGTGTGTGTGTACGTACGTTCGTACGTTCGAGATAACCTTTTTCGTTAACGATATCTCAAGAACCAGTAGAGATATCGATTCCAATTAAATTTTGTTCGATAGTTTATAACTTCAAAAGAAGCTGAAAGGACTTTTATAAAAAAATTTCTAACGGTTTTCCACTATAGCAGTTTAAAAAAAAGTTAAAATTGTAGTTTGTCGCAAATATCTCAGGAACGAATAATGCTATTGACTTCAAATAAATTTTAAATTAAATTTTTTTTGGGTAGATTGCAATGTGACACAGGTTTGGTGTAAATTTAAAAATAAAATAACATACCGTTATTTTTTTTAAAGTAAAAACTAAAAAAAAATGTTTGGCGCGCAAATATACAATGAAGGAAAAATTAAATCATATTCAAAACATTTTTTTATTATGTGAAATGTAGTCTTTGACTTCTTGTAAAATTTTTGAAGAAATTGAATTGACAGTTTTCTTACAAAAAATTCTACCAAAAGTTGGTAAAAGTTTTTTTTTTACTTGAATATCACGAGAATGGGCAACGATATTGACTTAAAATTTATTTAAGCTTAAACAAAATACAATTATTAATATACGTTACATTTTTGACAAATGTCGAAACTACAGTTTATTTACTAAAATAAAAAAAAACTAAGACTGAAATTTACAGAAAAGTGCCATAAATTGTTTTTCGGTTTAAATATCATCACTACAAACAATGATATGGACTTCAAATGTATTTTATTTTCAACCAGCTAGTAATGCATTTTTCAATATCTAAAAAATGGTAAAATATTGACGAATATCAAATTGAAATTCTCACAATAAATACAAAACTACAAATATTTCTAAAAAAAAATGGTAAATATTGTTTTCAGATTCAATATCTCTGATATTTTGTATGTTAATAAAATTGTTATCAACTAACATCAAAAGTCAATCAATTATTATCAGGAACGCTAAGTTTTCAAATTATGCATAACGGGAAGTTATCAGTGTGGGTCGCACCCAGCCTCTTTTTAAAGATTAATTTTGCCCATTTTATTTCATATTTAAGAATAAGTGATTAACAAAAATTAAACTCGAGTTTTAAACCATAAATTTAACTCGCTCAGTCGTAGTAGGATATAAAATTGAATTATATGGAGTTATTTAAATATAAAAAACAAAAAAATGAATAATTATAAATGAATATAAAATAATTAATCTTTGTGATTTATACATACATGAAAAACAGTAATTAAAATAAGTTTAATTAATATTTTGATAAAAATGGAGGGCATAATTAGTGCAATACATGAAACGCAAGTAGCGCTAAACATATTAGTGCGAGAACAAGCAAATATTCTAGAAAATCCTTGCGCAACCAAGTAAAAAATGCTTAATGAAATAAAACATTTAACACCGTTCAACGGAAAGAACACTTCAGTTACACATGCATTAAAAGTCCAGATTATTATTTACATAGAAAGAATAAGCGAAGACAGCACATCTATAAGAAATTCAAATTAGCGGTAGAAAAGAAACAATTTATTTGGAAAAAATCCAGGGACAGAAGCAAAAGATGCGATACTAAACAGAACAGACATAGAGGATTGGGAGCTAATAAAAAAAGCATTAACACAACGGTTTATACCAGATATAATTCCAGAAGAAGTTTGTGAGAAAATTTCAAAAATTAAAGTAACACCGGTAAGTGAGTTACTAGAAAATATTATTTTTTTTTAAATATAGCTGATGAATTAAGTTTTTTTTTATAAAACAACAGAGTATGTAGATTTATCAAGAATTGAGTCATTATACATTATGTAAATTGAGTAAAAGGAATAAATGAAAAGAATGACACAAAAAAAATTTAATAATTTTAACGGATTCGTGGATGAATTAAACTCAGTTAATGTCGAAGATATTTGCCTAAAAAACGAGTTAAAAATATTTGAAAATAGAAATATATATTTAAATAAAACTGTGACAAATAAAAATTCTAATTACAATCATAATAAACTTAACGAACGAAATCATTGGGTCAAGGAAAATAATAGTAAACCACAAAATAATTACAACCGACCATCTGGAAATTTTTCACATAATAGTCGATATCAAAGAATAGCTGAAAATTTTAATCAAAACAGTTATATTATCGCAATTATCAGAGAGGAAATTTTAATCAAAGTAATAATAATTATAGAAGACACTCAGGAAATTATTATAATAATCAAAAACAAATTTTATCCGATTCGCTTTGATTTGCGTCATTCCTTAACGATTCTCTTATTAATGAATTGCTTTGTTTCAGTGGAGATTTTGACAATTTTTTGAGATGTTTGTTTGATTATCGTGTGTCTGGTAGATTGTTTTATTGTTTATTGAAGTGTGTTATAATGGGATTGGATAGGATATTGATGTTTATGTTTTGAAAATCTAAGTTTTGTGAAATGGCGTTGGATAGTAAGTCGTTGTATCTTTGTAATTGGTCAGTTTCCATGTTCTTTGGTATGCCGAATTTTTGTTGGTTTCTTCTTAATATTTGGTGGTCAATTTTTACTTTGGCTCTTAATATTTGATGATCTCGCTATCAAATTTGAAGTTGTTTAATACTGAAACATCTGCTACTGTTGAAATTTTGTTGCTTATAATCAGGTCAATTTCGTTCTATGTGTTTCCATCTGGTGATCTCCATGTCCATTTGATTTTGTCTTGTTTCTTGAAAAAAGAGTTCGCAAATGTCAAGTTAGATTCATAAGCCATGATAAGAGTCTTTCTCCTCTCTTGTTTCTCTGTATCCATAACCAAATGTTCCCATTGTATTTTCATAATATTCTTTGCGTCTTCCGAGTTTGGCATTGAAGTCGGCTATCACATACATACATAACTTCTGATTTTGTTTCTTGGTAGGTGTGGTCAAGATCATCATAAAAGGTTTCAATTTCTGCGTCGGAGGCTTTTTCTGAAGAAGCATAAATTTGAATAATTGTCATCTTTGTCCTTTCAATTTTTAGGGTAATTGAAGAGATTCTTTCGCTGAAAAATCGTATGTTTATTGACCTTTTTCAGATATTTCGTTATTATAAATCCAACTTCATATAAACCTTTAGTTTCACCAATATAGCAGAATAAATCATTGTCAGATTCTAGAATTAAAAAAAAAAAACAATTTCAAAGACCAATTTTAAGACAAGTTTAATTTTTTGTTTGTTTCATATCTATATACATAGTTACGTGCCGAGTGGTTGAAAAAAATGTTTAGCCCCAACCACTGGGCTTTTAATTAAAACACTTATTTAAATTAAGAAACTTTATTTTATTCCATTCTTAAATTATTTATTTAAAACTATTTCTTTGATAAAATATTAGGTTGCCAACTTCTTACCACTGGTGGGGGGAAGTTGGATGGAAGTGAGATTTTTGAACTGTCGTCATACACTCTTGAAATTGATTTGGAGATGGGTATTTATACCCAATCGTTGTGGAATAGTTCCAAGTCTTATCTTAATACGTTTTGCTTATTTGGTGAAATGAAACCTCAGAATCAGATGTGGTTGTGTTTTGTCTTTTTGGCGAAACGAAGTCTTAGAATCGGATGTGGGTGTCCGTTCTGAAGATTTGATATTGAACACTTGAGTAAATATTAGGATTTAATTAAATCCTTGATGTTCATGATCTAATTTAGATCAAGTCATTTCCTGAGTCATGCGTTTGAATTGCATTAGAGATGCACACTTGTATAAACAAATGCTGATAATGATTCTGGATTTAATTATTATGATCTTATGATGATTTACGATAACTGTAACCATCAAGTAATTGTTGTGTATCTGTTGGATGTTTGACGGATGTCGATGCCGTAACTCCCCCTTCTTAAGATTCTGCTCCGGAGAATTAAGAGTCTGTAGCTCAATATTTACTTGCGTTTTATTGGGTTTTTGGTTTTTGGTTTTTGATTTTGATTTTAATTATAATTATTATGAATATTATACTACCCACTATAATGAGAATAATTGTGCTGAATGCTATTCCTTCAGTCGATATGTTCATTGTAATATCTTTGATTTCTATGTCTTTAAAATTTGGGATTATAAAATTTTCAGTATTTAATACAGTTTAATACATATGTCATGCCGTTTATCATTACTTTACAATTTTCAAAGTTTATTAAATTATTTCCATAAATTCTTATATCATATGGATTACAATTTTGTTATTTAATAATTTTTTCATTGTTAGCTTTAAAGTTACATAATGGTTTATTGTTAAAAATTCTTGAAATACATTCATCTCTTATTAATTTTAATGATTTTTTAGTTACAATAGGTTTTTCTATATACTCATATAATGTGTTGTTCTTAGATTCTAAAATAACAATAGTATGATTGGTTACAATTTCAAGTCTATTTTTGTTTGGAATTGGTTCGATTAATGTTTTATAATACTTTTGCATATCATAATTTGGTATCATTATTATTAATATTATATCATTTCATTATGTAATGTAATGCTATAGAGCTTTTAATATTCATTAATTCCTTATATGTAATATTATATTTTTGTATTTCTTCATTTGTAAGAAGATCTCTTCCTAAAATACCTACATAGTCTACATAATAATAAATTGTCCTTTATTTTTCGGACTTGTTCTCTTAACAATTGGATATCATATTGTATCTGAAAAATATGCTGGATATGCTCTACTTTACTTAGGGTAAACTTAACAACTTCATACATGTTATATAGTTGTTTACTAATTTTTTGTTGTTGTACATTGATATGATAATGTTTTATTTTGCATTATCAAATTAAATTTATTATTAATTTGTATTTGTTCATTCATTTGAATAATATTCTTATTATTTTGTTCTTTTACATTTAATTTTTCTCTTATTTCTTCCTCATCATCGGAGTCCATTACTCCTACTAAAAATTTTAACCCTTTACCCCAAACATTTAATCATCCTCTTTTAGATCTTTTATGTGGAATTAGATTATTTATTTCTTCTTTTAAAGAATTGAAATTATGTATCATTGCGGGATACTGATATGTATAATTTAGGTTTGCAATATATTGTTATATTTTGAAATAACCAGAATTTCTATATCTCTAATCATAACGAAACCTTGTCCTTCGTTTAAGTTCGTAATGTATAGTTGTTGTCCTTTAGTAGTCAGTATGGTCGTAAGTATAAAAACTGTCTCTATGTATTTTTTAATCATTGGATGCATTTTCAATCTGAAATTTACGTTTTTTAATTTTTGATTTATGATATTGTTTTCTATTACTAGCTAAGATTGTTTTGGTTGAAGTTTATTAATATTTCTCACTTTATAGTAAAATGGATAGATAAGTTTATAACTTATACATACAATCGTCTCTAGTTTTGTTTCTATTCGTAATTACTTTATTTTTATTTTCTGTTACTTTCTGCAATGCTTTTTTTGTTAAATTTTCTGGGATTCTTTTAAGGAATAACTCAAATGGAGTGTACTTTGTCGCTGAACAAATAAAATTATTGTAAGCAAATAATACTTTAAGTAATACTTCGCTTGTACCTACTTAAGGTACTATGATTTTTTTTAAATCCTAAAATGGTCCATTAATTTAGAATGAAAACATTCTACTGGGGAATTTGAGTTTGAATTACTAACAGTTGTAAAATGTAAATCTATGTTTTCATTTCGTAAGAATTTTTGAAAATCTATAGATGTAGCGGCTTTTTCTTGGTCTATCACCAGAAGTTTGGGTTTCCCGAATGTACTAATGTACTTTAAAATACTTTCCTTTAAATGAACTGCGTTCCTAGATTGAAGTTCGTAAGCTTGAGCGTATCTTGTTCTCTTTCATCTGTTAAATCTTTTAAAATGTTTGTACATCTGAGTACTTTACATTTTTTTGATCTACAAAAATGTGTTTTGAAAAACCATGAAAATGAGATTTTCAATGAAAATAGCATTTGTTGCCTTTGGATTAAATGATTTTTAATGATTTTTATAATATCATTTTCCGTAAAGTTTTTAAATTTTATTATATTCCCTGTTTTATTAAAAACATTCTTAGTTCTAATTCGATTTGCTCCACTTTGGAGTCTTTCTATTATTATTTGGTTTTTAAATAAATTTAGAGGTGATTCCGATATTGGTATATACCCATGGTTATCTTCTTCTGCACTGTGAATTGTAGCTGCGGTTTTAATTTCATTAAGATTAACTTCAATTCTACTTAATGCATCTGTATTAGAATTTTTCTTACCCTGTTTATAGTCTATTTCGTAATTGAACTCTTCCATTTGGAGTTTCCAACGAATGAATTAAATGTTTGGTTCTTTAATATTCATTAACCATTTTAAAGGTTTGTGGTCTGTATTTATTTTAAATTTTGTACCGTATAGGTAAGGTCTAAAATATTTAGTTCCCAAATAATTGCTAAAAGTTTCTTTTCAATAGTTGAATAATTTTGTTCATGAACATTAAATGTTCGACTTTCGTAACAAATTGGATGTTGTCGACCTTCTTGTGTCTGTGATAAGACTGCTCCTATTGCTAGGTTAGATGCATCTGCGCATAAAATAAAAGGCTTTGAAAGATCTGGATAGCCTAAAATTAGTTCATTTATTAACATGTTTCTACAATCATCGAAACATTTGACGTAAGCGTCATTCTTAGTATCAATAGTCTTTCCTTTCCTTAATTTTTCAGTCATTAGTTTTGTTAGGATAGCAACATCTTTAATGAAATTTCTATAATATCCAAATTATAAAAAAGGTTAAATATTATCAAAGAAAACATTTTTAAAAGAAATAAAAAAAGTGAATTGTAATTTTATAGGTATCTATTTTTTTTTTATTTTGAATGCAAAGAAGAACAAGAAAACAAATAAAATGATTAAATTAATTAAACTTAAAACAAAACAAAATTCAGGTATTTAAAAACAACTAATTTAATTCGTAGCATAGCAATTACTCTGGCCGAAGAAGAGTAGAGCAATCTAAAAGGAAATGTTTAAAAAAAAATAGCATGAGCATTGGTTCCACATCGTTGAAAAGTAAAGAAGGAGAAAAAAAAAATATTTAGACAGAGAGTACAAATAAATAATATGAAAAGGAAAAAAAAAGTAGGGCTGCAGAGATGTAAGAAACCAATCAACCCCTGGCTGCGTACGAGTCGGAAAACACACACTCGTACCGATACCCCAGTGGCTGACTTCCTACATCCAATACACTAAAGATACACGGAGCAGGAGATCGCACATCTCCTTGTAATAATAGACGCAAACAAAATTTCTCCACCACTGAATGCGAACAAGCAGGAAAGCACAAACTTGAAAACACATACACATGCGGAGCAGGAAAGCACACATGTCCACATGCAGATGTAAATTAAAGGAAAGAGATAGTAAAAATTATATAAGATACACACACACAAAGTAGGACAGTTCACATCTCTATGTGGTGCCAAAATTGAAATATATAAATATAAAATAAAAAAACACAGAGAAGGATGCTTGTTAAGGAGGGGAAAGCAAAGGGGCATCAACAAAAAGAAGTACAGTCAGAAATAGCAAAGTGCGGTATTACACGGCGCATGTTAAGTCTCGCATGAATGAAGTGCGAAAGAGAAAGAAAGAAAGAAAAAATGAAACATAAATAAATCTTTCTCGACATGCACGGACAGAATTCCTTGCATGTTTTTGACGTTTCTCTTTCTACTTCTCCGTTGTTTTTCGAATTTGCCTTATTTCGTTTCGTTCGTTGTTAAGGAAACATCCGTAATGAGGGTTTGGCTAATGAAAATAAAATGGAATACATCCTTAACATACGACTTTATTATTTAATTTATTTAAGTAAATCTAAATTGTTCAAATCATTCCCTGGTACTATTTTTGGATTTTTATTATTTGTTTTCTAAATTACTAAACCGATAACCGAAACAACGAATGTGAAATGAAAGATGTCTGTCAAAAAATGAGTAAGGCTACAAACTCAGAAAAGTCTTCGTGTAATAACGAGCGCATCACCGAAAGACACTCCAAAACGAAATAACCGAGAACTGCGCATTAAATACATGCGCCGTGTAATACCGCACAAAGCTACAGATTCTAATACAAAATAGAATAGAATAGAAAATAGGAATTTAAAACGAATTAAATAAATAATAAAAAAAGGACATGCTGCCCAGTGGCTGAAATATACGAAATGTATATATCAACTCAACTTAGTTTCCTCGGTCGTTTCTTTTTGTATATTCAAATACTCTCAACACTGCATGTCCGCTTGATTCGATGCACAATACTAGACTGAGAAAGAGAATGTCTATCTTCTTTCGTGGCAATCGCTCATTCATATCCTTTGCATAGATACTCAGAACTCAGATGCAAACGATCTTAACATTCAGCAACTCGACATTCACAGTAAGGAAAGTATTGTACATAAAAAAAAAAGTATAATAAAACCAAAACAAAACGAAACTCAACGACCGAAGGAACCACGCATAATACGAGGCAGTAAATACATAAGTTACGTTAGTAGATTGAAGAAATTTTTAGATTCACTCTTTCGCCTATCCTGACAGGAACTCGTCTCTAGGTTCATCTTCCTCAGTAAGTTCTTCATCATCTGACAAGGATTCGTAATTGCCCCATGGTTTCATGTGGCCTACAGCAATAATGTTCTCATAGCCCATACTTCTTGTTTTTCGTTGTGCACCATCGATATCCGAAACTCGATATCGGTCGTTCGGATACACCTTTTTGACAATAAATAGTCCTTTGTATGGGCGTTCTAACTTACGGCTTGTTCCTGCTATTATTTCTTGTTTTTTTTATCACAACCAGATCTCCTTCCTTGTATTTCTTTGGAGTCTTACGTTTTTTATCAAAAAACTTCTTTTGAATCTGTTGGGCTCTCTCGATTCTTTCTGCTGCTTTCTGTCTTTCGACTGCTCGTGGCTTAATTCCTAACAATAACGTTGTTGATTGCAAATTGTATTCGGCGTACATTTAGATAGCATGAATTCTCTTCCAATATAGTAGTCAAAAACACATTAAGAATGGATCGATTTAAACGCTCGACCTATCCATTGGCTCTCAGTGTAGCTACGGCATAAGTACATGTTTAATATTATTAACCTCGAAAAAACGTTGAAATTCTTTAGAGGTAAATGAGCTTCCTTGGTCTGTAACTAATACTGATGGGGCACCGTGAACACTAAAAATGTCTTTAAGGAACTCTATAGCCACTTTTGTTGTAGTGTTTTTGACTGCTCGAATAAAAGTTAACTTGGAAAAGGCGTCAACAGCAGCGATTATATATAGGTTTCCACGTTTGCAAAAAACCCTCATGTTTTCCTTCCATCTTTTTATTAAATAAACACTGAATGCAACACGCAATGTACCTCTCCACGTATTGCCTCATCTTTGGGAACCAATAATGAGAGCATAGTCTGGTCAGAGTTTTCTCGATCGCAAAGTGTCCCATTTCATCATGAGCGTGTACTACCTGATGTCGCATACCCACTGGTACAACGCACTGATCTACATTAGCTATTCTTCTGTATATTCTTCCTGCCTTGAGAAATAGTTTTTGTGAGTATCTTTTTCCTCCTCACTTACGACTCAGTGCATCTACATGTTTCATGCGTTCTCCGGTGACAATAATAGATTACTGGATGTAGTCGTCCATCGCATCAGTGTGAACTTCAGTTCTAGCTCCTGGTTCGTAAATAGCTAATATCGGTCGTTCACTAAGTTTTAGTTTCAGTTGACAAAACGCATTCTCTTCTTTTTCCGTCCAGTTCCACTGATTCGTTTTCTTTAACAGACTTGTTAGAGGTTGTAATGAAGGCATATTTTTCAACAAAATGACGAAAATATCCTGTAAGCCCCAGAAACGGAATTCTCTTTAATTAAAATCTCCTGATCAGAAAGATTACAAACAGACATTATTGAGGAGCCATTTTCATCTATTCGAATTATTCCTCGAGGTAAACAGCTTTCTTGTCCTTCTGGTGCTCGTAGAGTCGCTTCGATTAAAACATCAATTTCCTTTTGACTTGCCTTTACTGGTACTAAACTCATGGCCCTGGGAGTAAGATAAAAGGGTCTTCGTGATCGTAAAGTAACTTTACATTCCTCGGAGAGTATATTAAATTGGGTCAGCTCCAAGTTTCTTCTGGAGAACGTCAGTGTTTTGTCGGTCTTTATTGCAATTTCATCAGGAAGTTCAGTAAAAGACTGTCCTACTAATATCGGAACAACTCTAACAAGGACAATATCTTCAACTTCATCAATTTTAAGGCTTTTTAGACTCACAACGAAACCCTTACCATAAACATGCAATGGAACTTTGTCTTCCCAATTAACTTTAAGATAAAGCCGCGATGCTTCCTTTTTTGAATCAATGTACACGAACTACCGAAATCAATGTATGCTTTAATAGAGTTGCCATTCAGTGTTATATTCTTATGATACTTCTTATCCTTTGAATTAGAAGTAGTGTCTTCCAGTAAAGCTATGGGCTTTCCGGGTACTTTCTTTTTTGGGCAGATAGTCGTGTCATGAAAGGAACTTCGGCATAGATCACATCTTTTATCAGATTTGGCATTACAGGAGTTTGCATAGTGTCCTTTTTTACCACATTTGAAGCATACCACGTCGTCACCCTTTTCCTGTTTTGAAAAAGATTTTTCCTTCTTGTCATTCGGTTTATTTTGACGAAATAGATGCGAATCATTTTGGCTTGGTAGTCGTTTCCACTGTTCGTCATTGTGTTGGCTTAAGAAGAAGTAGAGATCTTCTGGTGTTTTAAAGCGTCCAGCTCTTGCCCCTGTTTTTACAACTCTGTCATCCAGACCTCCAATTAAACAAGCGACAGCTTTTTTTGCCCTTAATTTCACAGGTGTTCAGCAAAGTCATCATTTTGTGGTAGTATTTCAAATAACTTTCCTTAGTTTTCTTTCGTTTGCGAGTAACCTCACATAATTGCTCGTAAAAATCTCGTTCGCTTGGAAAATATTCTAATAATTTCATTTTCCATTCCACCCAGGAATATTTCAAACTTGGCAATATTTCTCTTAGTTCGTCAACAGATCACACCATCTTTGTATTGTTTGGTTTCCATTTTCTGGATCAAACTCGGGAACTGCATCACCTTTTCCACCTCCGCTGCCTACACTCGTTGACCTATCTAACAATTCCTTCACCACATCTGTAAAACAGTCTATGGAATTCGTCGAACGACTAACGGAACGATTAGTTCCTTCTCCTTTACTTTTTTTTCCAATCGTCGAAGTCTTTTTCTTTCCGGAGAAGAGGAATCATTCTCTTCGCTGTTTACTTTTCTTTTTGGGTTTACCCATATTACGTAATATTTCTTAGAGAAATTCTTCAATTAATTTATCTACACTGTAATTTTTAATGTATGTAAATAATAATTTAAAAAAAAATGTAAAATGCTCTTCAGTCTACGGCCAGGTATTCCACTTCTGAATTATAAAAAAGGTTAAATATTATCAAAGAAAAAAATTTTAAAAGAAATAAAAAAAGTGAATTGTGATTTTTTTTTTTTATTTTGAATGTAAAGAAGAACAAGAAAACAAATAAAATGATTAAATTAATTAAACTTAAAACAAAACAAAATTCAGGTATTTAAAAACAACTAATTTAATTCGTAGCATAGCAGTTCCTCTGGCCGAAGACGAGTAGAGCAATCTAAAAGGAAATGTTTAAAAAAAAAAATAGCATGAGCATTGGTTCCACATCGTTGAAAAGTAAAGAAGGAGAAAAAAAAAATATTTAGACAGAGAGTACAAATAAATAATATGAAAAGGAAAAAAAAAAGTAGGGCTGCAGATGTAAGAAACCAATCAACCCCTGGCTGCGTACGAGTCGGAAAACACACACTCGTACCGATACCCCAGTGGCTGACTTCCTACATCCCTTACACTAAAGATACACGGATCAGGAGATCGCACATCTCCTTTTAATAATAATAGACGCAAACAAAATTTCTCCACCACTGAATGCGAACAAGCAGGAAAGCACAAACTTGAACCGACATCCCAGCGATCAACTTATGTGTTAAGGATAGAGAGGTTTACTGGCTGCCAACGAGCGGACATCACGTACACACTCGAACCGATTTTGAGGATCCTACTCGATCCTCAAAACACATACACATGCGGAGCAGGAAAGCACACATGTCCACATGCAGATGTAAATTAAAGGAAAGAGATAGTAAAAATTATATAAGATATACACACACAAAGTAGGACAGTTCACATCTCTATGTGGCACCACATAAAAATAGAAATATATAAATATAAAATAATAAAACACAGAGAAGGATCCTTGTTAAGGAGGGGAAAGCAAAGGAGTATCAATAAAAAGAAGTACAGTCAGAAATTGCAAAGCTACAGATTCTAATACAAAATAGGATAGAAGAGAAAATAGGAATTTAAAACGAAAAGGACATGCTGCCCAGTGGCTGAAATATACGAAATGTATATATCAACTCACCTTAGTTTCCTCGGTCGTTTCTTTTTGTATATTCAAATACTCTCAACACTGCATGTCCGCTTGATTCGATTCACAACACTAAACTGAGAATGTCTATATTCTTTCGTGGCAATCGCTCATTCATATCCTTTACATAGATACTCAGATGCAAACGATCTTAACATTCAGCAACTCGACATTCACAGTAAGGAAAGTATTGTACATAGAAAACAAATATATAATAAAACCAAAACAAAACGAAACTCAACGACCGAAGGAACCACGCATAATACGAGCCAGTAAATAAATAAGTTACGTTAGTAGATTGAAGACATTTTTAGGTTCAAATGAGATAGAAGAAAAGAAAAAAAAAGAAAAATAGTTGAATCAATAAAATAATATTAGCTTGTTTTTTTTTCACTCTTTCTTACATAATAAACCTAAGAATTGTTCAATTTGTTTCTGTGTTTCTGTGTTTTGGGTATTGGGTAATTCTTTACAGCTTCTATTTTCTTTGGGTTTGGTCTAATACCGTTTTCACAAATTATGTATCCTAAAAATTCTACCTCTTTCCTTAGAAATTGGCTTTTATCAATTAGTATTTTAAAATTGGCCTTAGTGAGGGCTTCAAACACTTTTTCCAAATGTTTGATATGATCAGTTAGTGATTTAGAGTATACTATTATGTCGTCCATGTAAACGAGACATATTTTGTCGATAAGCTCTTTTAAAACATTATCAATTAGACGTTGGAATGTCGCAGGCGCGTTTTTTAAACCGAAGGGCATTCGAGTAAACTCGTAATGTTCATTATCAAGCGAAAACGCGGTTTTCTTAACATCTCGTGCGTCTACTTCTATTTGATGAAAGCCTGACGCGAGGTCAAGAGTTGTGAAATATTGGCACTTTAATAATTTATCTAGGATTTCATTAATATTGGGTATAGAATACCTGTCATTAATGGTTTTTTCATTCAATTTCCGAAAGTCTATGACTAAACGCCATTTTTTGTACACCTTTGGAGTCGACCTTTTTGGGTACTATCCATACTGGTGACGACCACGGAGAACTACTCGGCCTAATTATTCCCTGATTCAGCATGTCCTTTATTTGGGTCTGAATTTCCTGCTTATGAGCATACGGGTATCGATAACTCTTCACATAAACTGGTTATTCATCTACCGTTGTAATTTCATGTTTCACAGATACTTCAAGATACTTCAAGATTTTTGGTTTGGTTTCTTGTCAAACGCTGATCTGCTTTTTGAGACCGTAATTTCGTATCATCAGTTTGATCCTTTTTTGACCACTGAAGTCTTGATACTGTTTTGTTTTTGTATTTGTAAGTATTTCTTTTTTCAGATTGTTTTGCTTCTATGCGATAATTTTGCGACCATTGGAGCTCTGATTTTAATACTTTCTTATTTTTATTCTTTTTTTTATTTTGTTTTGTTAGACTTTTTGTGTCCAACTTGTAGTTTGTTATTTGTTTAATAACTTTAAATGGTTGTGAAAATTGTAAAGTTCTTTTGCTATCAGAGAAGTTTGCTATTTTAACTGTTTTCCAATTATTGGAAATAAATTCATCATCAATAATTTCCAGGTCTGCTTTGAGACGAAGGTTTTGGAATTTGATGTAACCGTTTTCTATATCGACGGTTAATATATGTAACTGTACGAACTGTTCGTGATTGAAAGTTTATTTGTATTTCATTAATGATTTGATTTTTATATTTTAATTCTAATTCTTATTACCTCTTTTAATTATGTTTTTGGAGAGCCGAAAGTTCTTTGATGCTAGTGCTGTTTAAAACACTGTTTAATAATAGATTTTAATTTATTGTTAATCTCTTATAAATAAATAAATAAATAAATATGTTTTTGGAAAAATCTATAATAATATCATTACCTAACAACATATCGAAATATGTATGAAATTCACATACGCCAGAGATTAATTAAAGGTTCATCTATATCATCAATAATCCTATTTGAATACATTCATCTATTGTTGGGCCTTGTCCGCTTACTGTATTTATCGTCATTGGATTACAAGTTTATGACTTATGATTCTTTGAAAGTATCCTTGGACTTACGAATGATACATTTGCACCTGTGTCTATGAATGCTTTTATTATTAAATTATCTTTGCTTTTTGTTTCTACTTTGGAATTAATTCTTTTTAACATGCTTATATTAGCTTCACTTGTATGTATGTATGTATGTATGTATGTATGTATGTATGTATGTAACCGACACCTTTACACTCGATTTTGACCCACTTTACACGAACCGATTTTAATAAAATTTTGTACACATATCAAGAACCGGTGGCAAAACAAAAATTTCATAAGTTTATCTCAATATCCTTATCAGGATTACCAGGATTAAATATTTTAATCCCACAGCTCCTGCTTTTTCCTGATTTTATTATGCGCTTATAAATATTAATAGACTCCCTCAATTTAAGTGCTGCGGTGGCTCAGTTGGTTAGAGCGCGGTCACGTTTCAGATTGAGAGTCAAGGGTCGTGGGATCAAATCCTAGCTATGGGTGACTTTTTTCTTTTTAACACGCTTATATTAGCTTTACTTGTATGTATGTATGTATGTATGTATGTATGTATGTATGTATGTATGTATGTATGTATGTATGTATGTATGTAACCGACACCTTTACACTCGATTTTGACCCACTTTACACGAAACGATTTTAATCAAATTTTGTACACATATCAAGAACCGGTGGCAAAACAATAATTTCATAAGTTTATCTCAATATCCTTATCAGGATTCCCAGGATTAAATATTTTAATCCCACAGCTCCTGCTTTTTCCTGATTTTATTATGCGCTTATAAATATTAATAGACTCCCTGATTTTAAGTGCTGCGGTGGCTCAGTTGGTTAAAGCGCGGTCTATCAGTCGATCACCAACTGTGCTAGCGTGTGGAAGTTTTCGGCTTTCACAGAATTTCTAATAAAATCACCGCGTGTGTCATGTACACTTTTAACCAGCGAATTTACAATAGTGCAGTAGCACATAGGAGGAGACGCCGGACTCAGACCCGAAGGTGCCAAGTTCGAGTCCCATCTCGGGCGAGTGTTTTTTTAACATACAAATTAAAAACATAAATAGAAGTGGAGAAGTTTCTCAAAAGGAAACAAATGGAAGGGAAGAAGCTTGCTGGGGCATCGAAAGGTGTCCCATCGAAAGCAAGTGGAAGTAGGTCACCAACGGCATCAGCTACTGGTGGTACAGCTACAGCAGCGGGACTAGCAACAGCAGACCAGCCAGCACCAACAACAACATCAACAGAAACATCAACAACAACAACAAGAAAGCCGCCAACGGCATCATCAACTGGGACCTCGCAAGAGGCCCAGACAATAACAACAGCAGCTACAATAGCAAGTAGCAAAAGAAGGAAATCGATTCGGTGCAAGCCGAACTTAGTTAAGCGCCGCTCCACGGTCGCCTCAGCTGAGCTGCCAGCTGCAGGCACGGAGACGGCGCGCAAAGCCAAAACAATAGCAGCAAAAAAAATGCAGCAACAACTTATCACCTCACCATCCGATGACGACATCGAATATGTCTCAGAGGATGGTGAGGTCATGTACAGGTCCGGGGACAGCAACAGGTTTGCGTTCCTGTCGACCGAGGCGTCCTCGGACGAGGAAGAAGAGGGCGAAGTAGAGGAGGCCCAGAGCATCGTCAATGAGCTATACGACGAAATAGCAAAAATAAAAGAGCGAATGGAGGCCTTCCTGCAACTCCTAAAGAAGAAGCAGGAGGCGAGTCGGAGGAGAGAAGCTGAGCTGGCTGAGTTACGAAAGCAGCAACAGCAACAACAGCAACAGAAGCACCACCAACAAAAGCAGCAGCAGCAGCAACAAAAGCAGCAGCAAACTAGAGCTGCACCGTCGGCAGCACCCAAGCCACAAAGGGTGCCGCAGCAACAACAACAACAAAAGCAGCCGCCCAAAATAAACACAGGGGCGGCACAATCAGTCCCCAGTACATCGGGGGGCCCAAAAAAAGTCCCAGCTGCTGTAGCAGTACCAGTAGCAGTACAACCAGTAGCAGCACCAGCAGTAGCAGCACCACCAGCAGCATCAACATCAGCAGCAGCGAGGCAGCAACACCAGCAGCAACCACGGCCTAAGTCCGAAATAGTGCCACCAATTCATACTTATAAGGTCGACCTACAGGACGTAAAACAGGTATGTAAGTCGGCCACTAATAACAATTTCACTTTAAAAATTATTAATGAAGTACAAAAAAGGTATTCGGTTCAATGCTTCACATTGGCCGAATACAAATTAGTAAAAGAGTGTCTTAGAGAAGCCACCGCTGAATTCTTCAGCTTCACTCCTAAGAGTGAAAAACCAAAAACGGTCCTGTTAAAAGGAATCAGTTCCTGCACGGAACCTGGAGAACTCCTAGATGAGCTCCGTTCAAAGGCCAGTGATGACCTCGAATTCGTCGGGGTCAAGCCATTCACCACGGTCAAGTCCAGGCGGGAGGGGCATAAACTGCCAATCTTTCTTGTTACTTTGTCACCCCAAAGTAGACTGGAGAGTCTAAGGAATATTACCGTCCTAGACTACTAGGTCATACACTGGGAGAAATTAAAGAGGCATGACGACATGCTGCAATGCATGCGCTGCCAAAGGTTCGGTAACGCTGCGGCCAACTGCGAAATGCTGTTGCGCTGTGTGAAATGCGCCGAAACCCACAATAGAGGTGAATGCAGGTTAGGGACCGAGCGGGTCGAAGACATGGCCCAGCTCAAGTGTATCATCTGCGGGAACGAGGGGCACCCTGCTAATTATCGGGGCTGTCCTAAGGTCCAAGAGATACGGGAAAAACAGGCCAGGCAAAAAGCCGCAAGTCTACCCGTGAGACAAGCTCCAACAGCAAAAAGTGCAATCGTTAATCCCAATATTTCTTACGCCAACTATGCGAAAGGAAAGGGAAATACGAGACAGGCTCCACCACCGGTAGCCCCACAGGCCCAAGTGCCTCAGGTGTCGGCGGGGCAGCCAGACATTGTATCCTTGTTGCTGAGCATTCAAGGCCAGTTGACAGGACTGCAAAGTCAGATCAGGGAGCAAGGCGAAAGAGTAGATTATCTCTACTCTTTGTTGCCTGGCCAAGCTCAAATTCAGGGTTAAGGGCGCGCCTCCGAAGTCGCGCCTTAGGATCCTAGGTTTAAATGTAAATTCATTGATTAGGATCGAACGAAGAGCCACTCTGTTTCAGTTGTTGAAAGACCACAGTCCTGATGTGTTTATGGCTAGCGAAACTAAGCTAAACCAGAAACACAAATTGACTCATAAAAATTACAATATCGTAAGAAGGGATCGACCCAACTCTGATCAAGGAGGCTGTGTTGCAATCTTCATACGTAAAGGTATTAATCATAAAGTTATATACAATAATGATTTGCGAAAGCTTCAGACCTTGGAAGTCTGCGTCGTAGGTGTTTCCCTCACTAGAGGTAAGCGCTTATATTTGATTGCGGCTTACGCGGCTGATGCTCCGCAGCCAGCTAACTTCATCTCAGAGCTCGAGATTCTTTTTAGAGTACTTAAACTGGGCTTGGAAGAGAACTATTTTATATTGGCAGGAGATTTGAACGCCAAACATGGTGATTGGGGAAATCAAACGAGTAACCCAAGAGGTAATCATCTATTTAATTTGATGAATCTTTGCAGTGTTGAGTACGGTGTCGACCTGCTGGCTACTGAAAGGCCATCATATCCAAGAAGCGGTTCTTTTCTGGACCTCTTGCTATACGACACAAGACTGACATTAACTGATAAAGTGGGTACTCACCCAAGAAATTGTCTACAGACAATAGATTACGACAGCGACCATTGCGGCTTGGCTGCTCTAATGCAGATACCCAACGAGCTTGTGGAAATGGAGGAATTCGTTCCAGCGCACTCTTACAATTATAGTAAGATGCGCTGGCCACGTTTCACCCAAGTTCTATCAAGAGAACTCCGCTCGAGTGACATATCTCCGCCAAACAACAGAAACTTGACAAACACTGAAATCGACCAACACCTTGAACAGATGGACAGTATAATTAAACGAACAATGGAACGGACATTACCGAAGTACAAAGAACACGACGAAACAAACGCCTACAGTAACGCGATTATAGACGCACTTCACAGACATAAAAGCGGACTACTGACAAGACTTAAGAACTTGTACAGACGATTCACAGACCCCCACAACATGGAGATTAGGACACTGAAGGCGTCAATTAAAAACGTCAACACCCTGATAAAGGAAAATTACAGATTGTCTATTAATTTGTACTGGGATCAGAAAATTCGGGCCGTTAACTCTAGCGACCCGAGTATGTTCCCACAAATTAATAAGATTTTCCGAAAAAATAATCATAACGACCTTCCGTGTCTTAAGCTCCAGAGAACGACAGAGAACAGAGACGTACTTCTGACAGCGCAAATTAATCCAGAAGAAGCCGTCTTGGACGATGACTTCTTTGTGATTGAGGATCCGCAGGAGAAAGTGGAGACGATTGGTGCTGCTTTCCAGGCAAGTGTATAAGGTGAATGCTTGCACTCGCCCGAACCACGACCTGGAAAACAGGGCCCTACTTCACCACTTCTACTTGAAGAATGATATAACTCATTGGCGATCCGAGAACTGTGGTTTCACCCGGTTTTATGATGACTTCTTAGCGAACGCTATAATCGCCGAAAGAACGGGTTCAAGTCCCTTGCTCATCACGAAGGTAGAGCTCCAGCTCATCCTCAATTCAATAAAGAATAAAAAGTCAGCAGGTGTAGATGGCATACCCAACATTGTGTTAAGACATTTACCGACTGAAGCTATTGACATTTATACTACACTGTTCAACAACGCGCTGAATAATGCATATTATCCAGTGCGTTGGAAGACAGCTGTGGTGCATCCTCTCCCGAAAAAGGGAAAGGACAACTCCAACCCTTCAAATCTTCGTTCAATTAGTCTTCTTCCAAGCATCAGCAAGGTATTCGAGAAGGTAATCAATAGGGCTCTGACTAAGTGGGGTGCGGACAACACAATAATTCCGGATAATCAGTTCGGGTTCAAGGAAGGACATGACTGTATTCATGCCGCGTCTAAGCTCGTTTCTGATATCCAATGGAACAAGTCCAAGAAACAATGCACGGGTGCTGTTCTGGTGGACTTAGAGAAGGCCTTCGACACCGTATGGTTAGAAGGGTTGTATCTAAAACTCACCAGACTAGGCATCAGCAAACCATTATTGTATATGCTTTATGATATGCTCAATGGTAGAAAGTTTGTTGTCAAAAGTGGCAATATAACCTCTACCAGCATCTTCGAAATTAAAAACGGTCTTCAACAGGGAGCTGTTAATTCGCCGATCCTCTTCAGCATTTATACCAGTGATCTAATAGGTAGCCTAACTAAAGCAATTGCGTATGCCGACGACCTGATTGCGTACAGAACGGCCCGAAAGGTTGAGGTTATTAGAATTCTCTTGCAGCGTGACTTCGAGAGGATTCAGCGATATTGCGACGACAGGAAACTGAAAATAAATGTCCAAAAGTCGGAGACATTTCTGTTCCGAACTCCGTTGGCTAAGGCCACGAGAGACACATGTAAGAATTGGCGCAAGATGGTTATTGTGGGGCCTGACCGGCGGCCATTGGCGTTCAAAAGTGTAGTGAAGTACCTCGGTATCTGGTTGGACCAGTATTTGTATTTCGACAGACATATAAATGCTTCTCTGACCAGAGCCCGAGGAGCCCTCGCTCTGACGAAACGTCTGTTTTACAGCTGTCGGCTTGACCCCAGAGTGAAGGTAATTTGCTACATGGCCCTCATACGGCCAATGCTAGTCTATGGTTGTCCTGTTTGGTTCAACATTGCCCCTTCCCAAATGGAGAAGTTTCGGGTGTTCGAGAGGCAGTGTCTCCGGAGATGTCTCGGTTGGTATCGGACACCAGAATCTTCTTATTTACATTATTATTCAAACGAGGTCTTATACAACGGAGCTCGGATCAACAGAATTGACAATTTCGTGATAAAACTTGTTCGGGGTCACATTGCGAGAGCTATGACTTCGACCAATAATTTGATTTTCGGGGCGTTCTATCCAAACGACGAATACTTCGGTATGGCACGCTTGAGTGGCTTTATCCTACCAGAGGATAGTATTCATGAATTCCTTAGAGCGCCCGTTTAGGGCCAGTAAGTTATATTTAAGTATCATTAAGTAGGCTAGTTTACTGAATTTTGTCTAGTATGTAAGTAGTTTTAAGTTATGAATAAAAAATTTGAATTAAAAAAAAAAAAAGCGCAGTTTGAAAAAAACTAAAAAACACGCTTTTAAAACCCATCATACTAAAAAAGCGGAAAATAATTTTTAATATAAGCTGAAAACAATAGTGAACTAAAAATACAAGTGTTATTGTGAAAAAGCGTTGGGCGCATTGGCCATATTTCTTTTTCATATATCGAGCGCCCCACGCTTTTTCACAATAACACTTGTATTTTTAGTTCATTATTGTTTTCAGCTTATATTAAAAATTATTTTCCGCTTTTTTAGTATGATGGGTTTTAAAAGCGTGTTTTTTAGTTTTTTTCAAACTATATTTATTTTTAACTTTTTAGTTTAACGTGCTTTAAAAGCGTGTTTTTTAGTTTTTTCAAACTATATTTATTTTTTTATTATCATTATTATTCATTCGATAGCTCTTTGAAGGGTTGATGGAGAAGGATTTACTTTCATCGGAACTGGTTTATTTTGTTTTGGAATCTGATTTTTTTGAAATTTATTGGGACGACTTGTTTGTTCATAATTTCTAATGCTATTATTACGATTAGTTTCTGTAAGGCTTAGTGTGATTTCGTACGCTTTTTCTAATATGTCTGGATCTCTACTTAAAACGATTGTCTTAAATGGTTCCCTAAGTCCTTTGACGAATGTTTCTAATCCCTCTTTTATATTTCTACGCGTCATGCGTTTTCTAATTTCTGCATCCTCTTCTGTTTGTCTAAGTCTTGTATTAAGGACTGTTACAATTTCTAAGATTTGATCAAAATATTTTGATTAGCTGCCTGTTTGGCGAAGAAGACTTAATTGGTTATAAAGGGTTCTTTCGTCTCCATGATCTAATTTTTTTCTATTTTATTCCTAATTGCTTGGCCCCATATTTCAAGCTGCTCATTTTCTACTTGTCGTAAAATATTCCAAACCAATTCTACACTTTTGATAAAATTTTCTAGTTCTTAACTATTGCCCGTAAAATCTGGTAGATTTTTAGTAATATCTGGGGTTACTAGTATGCTTGCCATTTTTATTTTATATGTAATTAATAATAAAAATAAATAAATAAAATAGTACGTTTTGTACGGTTACTTTATACGTTTTTTCACACTTTTATGAGTTTATTGTTATTTGTAGGGTTTTCGCACTTTGTATTTTTTTGCGATTTTTCTACGGTTTTAGTATGGTTTTTACACTTTTCGTAGTGTTTTCGTAGTTTTGTAAATTTTCTACGACTTTGTATTAGTTATGTACAGGATTTCTGACTATACTAATTACATTTAGGGTTGCCAACTGCGCCAGTTACGTGCCGAGCGTAACATTGGTTGAAAAAAAATGTTCTATCCCCAACCACTGGGTTAAAAACACTTATTTAAATTCAGAAACTTTATTTTATTCCATTCTTAAATTATAATTTATTTAAAACTATTTCTTTGATGAATAAAATATAAGGTTGCCAACTCCTTACCACTGGTGGGCGGAAGTTGGATGGAAGTGAGATGTTTGAACTGTCGTGATACACTCTCTTGAAATTGATTTGGAGATGAGTATTTATACCCAATCGTTGTGGAATAGTTCCAAGTCTTATCTTAATACGTTTTGCCTATTTGGCGAAACGAAGCCTTAGAATCGGATGTGGGTGTCCGTTCTGAAGATTTGATATTGAGTAAATATTAGGATTTAATTAAATCCTAACCTTGATGATCATCATCTAATTTCGATGAAGTCATTTCCTGAGTCATGCATTTGAATTGCATTAGAGATGCACACTTTGCCCCATCTCAAATGGAAAAGATTCGGGTGTTTGAGAGGCAGTGCCTTAGACGCTGCCTTGGATTGCACAGAACACCAGAGTCGGAGTACAAACATTACTATTCCAACCAGGTTCTATACAATGGAGCCAACATAAACAGAATAGATAACTTCCTCATAAAGCTGATTCGGGGTCACATTGTAAGAGCGATGTCCTCGAGAAACAGTTTAATTTTTGGGGCCTATTACCCAAAAAATCAGTACTACGATAATGTGCGTTTACGTGGATTTATTGCGCCCGATGCTTTCCTCTATTTAGATTCAGGCTGATTCAGGATAGAGAGGCAGTACCGCTAATCTACCACGTCAGCCGCAGAACCGTAGATAGGCGACTCCTTTATGATCGAGACGTCCTCGCACAGGACGGAGCTGAGCGCCTTCGGTTCAGTAGGACTGTGTCCGATCGGGACCGGAGAGATAGGGTAAAGCAGGAGAACCAATATTGGTGGTTGCAAATTCAAACTGATATTTAAAAAGTTGACCGAGTCTCTTGACCTTGGCCGGCTTACATAGGTTTAGGTATTTTTTAGTTAAGTAGGGACAGTCGTGGTGGCACCAAAAAAAAAAAAAAAATAATAAAAAAAAAAATTAAAAAAAAAAAACAAAAAAACAAAAAAAGCTTGCTGTGGCTGTTCTAGTTTGTAAGTAGTTCTTAAGTAGTCTTAAGAAGTCGTAAATAAATAAGTAGTTATAAGTAGTCTTAACTAGTTTTAATTAGTTTTAATTTAGCTTTAATTAGTTTTAATTAGTTTTAAGTTTCTTTTACTTAATATTATTTTAGTTTTACTTTAGCTTTATTTATTCAAATTCTTTTAGTTTTAAGTTTTTTATAAAATAAATAAAAACCGATAAAGAAACCAAGTTTTTTGCAATTCTTCTTGGTGATAAAAAAGATATAGAAATTTAGCTTTAAGTTAGTTCTTACACCGAAAGGCATTAGCATTAAGATATTAGTTTAACTTAGAGCGTCCGCATAGGGCCAGTAAGTTAGTTGTAAGTTATTGATATATATGCTAGTTTTAAGAATTTTTGTCTAGCTTTAAGTAGTTGTAAGATTGAAGCAAAATAAAAATGAATTTAAAAAAAAAAAAAAAAGAGATGCACACTTGTATAAACAAATTCTGATAGTGACTCTGGAGTCTGGATTTAATTATGATGATTTACGATAACTGTAACCATCAAGTAATTGTTGTGTATCTGTTGGAGGTTTGACGGATGTCGATGTCGATTGCTGTATATAAAACAAAGACGGGTTTGTTACAACACTTATAACTTGAGATCTGCTGAACCAATTTTTATGGTTATTGATTCGTTGGATTTGTCTCCACCCCGAATAGCAGAATACATCTTAAAAACAATGAAAATTAACACACTATGGCTCATTTTTGTCTCTGCACTATTGAACACTGTACTATGCCAAATAATATACTAAACAAATGTGTTTTCCTTCAATATTTTAATTCAAATTGCTTACGAAATTAATAGTCTTAAAAGATTTTATGAATGGTGTCGAATTTCGACACATATTTTAAGCCGCCGCGCCGCCGTGTTTTTGAACTAATTAACTGACAGTTAATAGTCACAGTTGACATTAAACATCAATATTTATTATCATCGATAAGAAAATACAAAAAGTGTTCTCCTGGAAGTATGATCAAGACAAAGGGTTGCCACTTTTCAAATCTGAATTTCTTTATTGAAATACATATGTAATTTAGACTTTCCAAATAGCACTGTTTACAAAACAGTCATAACATTGAAGATTGAAGTTTAGAATTTTAGAATTGAATTTTTGAAAAAACGGCCACACTACCTAAATCCATCGTTTCTCGAAAGAGTTGGTAACATTTTTAAGACTGTATTATGTAATCTCTAGGCCTACTGAACTGATTTTTAAAATTCTTTTACCAATAGAAAGCTAGCTACATATATATTTGTGATAAATTGGATATAAATATAAAGAAGCAGAAAATAGTGCCTCAAGATTGTGTTTAAGAGAAATACAAGGGAAACATAGTGAACAAAATATAAGGTCCATTTATATAGGTTTTTATGATGTATTGGAGCTGGTATTTTCATCCCATCTATTCTGTAAAGGCTTTTTGAATCTTAAAATCTAATCATATAAGTTGCTATTGTTCATGGTGTTATGGTGTGGTCCTGTATGTGAAGAGAAAAGATCTAGGAGACGCCTTTATTTTGCAAACAAAAAATTAATGGCGTTTCCAGAATGTCAAAAGTCATTAATCGAATTGAGATAAGAAATAGAGCTCATTGGTTAAGTTATGAATGCCAAAACTTTATTAGAACCTGGATATGAAGATTTAAAGCAATTTCTTTCACACAATTTGAAAAACAGGGCAGATAAACGTCTGCGGGGTCAGCTAGTTTAATATAAAATATAAAATTGAGTATGTGGAAAAGAACATGGAATTAATACAAAATCTGATATATCAAATAAATTCCAAGACTTATAGATCCCACAAGTACGAAAAAGAAGTTAGGAATCAAATAATAGATATGAAAAAACGATAATACAGAAAACTTATTAAAATATACAAGGCCAAAAAAGATAGATAATTCCGGAAAAAAAAACATATAAAATTGTTATCAATTATCAAAAACTAAATGACATAACGGAGGATGGCAAATATCCAATTCCGAAAATAGATGCCATTCTAGACCAATTGGGTAAGGCTCAATACTTCTCTACACTAGATTTAGCGACAGGTTATCGCCAGATTAAAGTAAGGGGAGAAGATGGGGAGACCGTTATTTGTTCTTGGCGGCCAAGTTATCGAACTCGTGCCGAGAAGATCGGAAAAAGACGGCATTTGTAACACTTCTTGGTCTAAACAAATGTATACGTTTGCTATTTGGTATACAAAATGGGGAGAGTACGATAACTAGGGCGCCAAGATTTGATAACGGTATTTTGTAGGGGGGCTCAAAACAAGCATTTTTTAATATTGGAGGGGGGGGGGTCTATCGCAACCCGTTTAGGCGGTAGGGGCAATAAAACAAAAATGCTTTGATCGGAAAACGAATTTTTAAAAAACAACGGTAATACGTAAAATTAAGTATGATACACTTTTTTAAACAACAGTCTATTCCATCATCTTAATTTCAAATCAAGTGAAAAAAATTTATAGTTTTCGAATTAACTAATTTTAAAACCAAAATTTTTCTAAAAAAAAGCTAAAAAATAGTTTTAAAGTGTTATTTTTCAATTTTTTTTAAATGAAATATAAAAAATTTTTAATTTACAATCCATTGCTCTAATTTATTCTTAATCAAAAACTGAAAACTATATGAATTTATGTCAAATAGTTTTCGTGAAAATTGGAAATTTTTTACAGCTGTGTACACGTGTTTTCATATTTAATGTTGATTGACTATGCATATTTTAGGGATGTTTTTGTTATTTTCAAAGAATTTTCAGATTTTAGTTTTTTACTTTTGGGAAATTTATTGATCCCGATATTTGTACTGGGAACCCCATACAATTTTGTATCTTGCATAATGTAGATATATTATGACAGAAATTATCATGAGTGCCAATTTTTTGCAATATAATTATGTACTTTTGTATGGTATTTTTACATTTAAATAAATGTACATACAAGAAATTCTTAATTCTGAATTATCCACGCTTTAAAAAATATTAGACCTTATCTGCTTAAAATCGATTAAAGATAAAAAATATAACACAAAAAGTGGATTACTCAGACACAAAAGGTTTGTATTTGAGTTTGATTTGGGGGCCCCCAGAAATCGGGGGCCCGGGCGGACCGCTCCTACTTTAGTCCGCCAGTGCATTGAGTAGGTAAATGTTTTGAACAAATAATCAAAACAAAAATTATGACACATATAGAAAGATACGATTTACTTCCACCAGAGCAATCTGGATTTCGCACCTCTCACAGTTCAGTACACCAAGTGCATAGATTAACAAAGCATATACCAAACTAATTCAATGAAGCAAAAAGCACAATGCCTTGTTACACAAGCTCTTAATTCTAAATTTTCCTATGTATCTCATTAGGATTGTACAATCTTTTTTGATGAATAGGACATTTAGAATTACTGTCAACAAGACGTCTTCAAATGTCTATGGTGTAAGTGCGGGAGTACCTCAAGGTTCTGTCCTTGGTCCAATTTTATATAATATTTTCACACATGACTTTCCTTCTTTTCCCAACTGTAAAAAAGCAATTTTTGCAGACGATACTTGCATTTTCTGTTCAGATTCACTTGATTTCTTATTAGAAACTAACCTGCAATCTGCATTAAATGAAGTACAAAAGTACTGCATGTAAAATTAATATTAACGCTTCAAAAACTCAGGCTGTTTTTTCACTCGAAAAAGAAAAGCCTGAGCACGAGTACGATAACTTTGGTAAAAAATGCGTGTATTGAGCCCCTCTACCAAAATCCGTTATCTTTCTTGTCGCCAAAGTTATCGTACTCGTGCTTTAAATCTTGTCGCTAAAGTTAGCGTACTCTCCCCAAAGCCTGTCACATCCAAGAAATAGTTTAAAAAATTGGAATCACAATAAAAGTTTTATTTCCTTTCATCAACCGTAAATCTAAATTAAGCATGGAAAATAAGTTGTTGATATACAAAGCAATATTTCAAACAATTATTTTTTATAGTTCTCCAGCTTGGGGTATATGTGCAATTAGTCACATTGGGAAATAACAAATAATTCAAAATAAAGTATTGAAAATTATGATAATTCTTCCTAGACATTTTTCGACAAAAGAACTGCACCAAATTTGCAATATTGATCGTGTTTCGTTAAGGCTTTCAAAGCTTCATGAGCGATATAATGCATCATGCATTTCTTCCGATAACGCATTGATAGCAAAACTAGCTAGCTGTAGCTAGATAAATACAAAAAAAAAAACACATTTATTCTTAATTTATTATTTATTTATTAATGTTGTTAAATTATTTCTTGTTTTTATTGTTATAAGCAATTATGCTATTCATTTATTTGTCATTAGTTTTTTGATTTTGTTATATTTTACTTTATGTATTATTTAATTTATTGGTCATTTTCTTTATTTGTTTATTTATTTATTTGTTATTTATTGATTTACTTATCTTAATATATATAAATTACACGTCACGTTGTTTGTCCGCGATGGACTCCTAAACTACTTAGCTGATTTTAATCAAATTTACAAACCGCGTGCAGTTTGATCTAACTTAAAAGATAGGATAGCTTACATCTCAATTTATGATCACAATATTATTTTATTGCAAATAATTTGTCTATTATTTGATAGTCACAATTATATGTTAGCTCCAAACGATTTTATCAGATAGCGACATCTGTGCACTGGGTTGAGTGAGTTAAGAATTCAATAGATGGCGCTATGTTAAACTTCTAAACGTTCCATATAAGCTACAACTTGATAGCATAACCACCACATGTTGTTGAGGCTAAAGTACAGGTTAAATTTAGTTTGTAGTAAACCGAAATACAGTGAATTTTACATTTTCAAAACTCAAAACTCTAATTAAACTATATACATGTAAGTAAGTATTATCACATTTGTAATTATATCTGTTAGCTCCAAACGATTTTATCAGATAGCGAAATCTGTGCACTGGATTGAGTAAGTTAAGAATTCAATAGATTTTATCAGATAGCGAGATCTGCGCACTGGATTGATTAAGTTAAGAATTCCATAGATGGCGCTATGTGAAACGTCTAAACGTTCCATATGAGCTACAACTAGCATAACCACCACATGTTGCTGAGGCTAAAGCATAGGTTAAATTTATTTTGTGGTGAACCGAAATACAGTGAATTTTACTTTTTCAATTTTTTGTGTTATTTTGGTTTGTATTATCAAATAGTTATATTTGAAATTGTATCTTAATATATAAAAATTCAATGTCCGTGTGTATGTCTTGAATGAATCAACTGATATTCATGAAAGTTGGCATATATATGTAATTTGGTCCAACTTAGATGATAGGATAGTTATTATTTAAATTAACGGTCCCAATAATTAATAATTAATAATAAACTGATCAACAACGTTGATTGTTGTTATTGATCGTAGTTTCCATAAGTCTAGAACAGATGGCGCCTTAAGCGAATTTCTTTACAGAGTAGCTTACATCTCAATTTATTGTTTGACAGTCACAATTATCTGTTAGCTCCAAATGATTTTAAAAGATGGCGATATGTAATGGATTGAGTAAGTATTCAATAGATGGCGCTATGGTACGTTTCATTTAAGCTACAATATAATAGCACAGCTAAAGTACAAGTTAAATTTATTTTGAAGTAAGCTAAATACCCATTCACACAAGAAGGAAGAAGAGTTGATGGTAGACCAAGAAGCACATGGAGGAGAACAGTTGAGGAGGAATCTGCGAGATTGGGAAAGAGCTGGAGGTAGCTGAAATACATCGCTGGAAACCGCACACGATGGAGAATATTAGTAGTTGAGGCCCTATGTCCCGCTAGGGAACACCAACGGACTTAGTAGGTCTGAGGACCTAAATAGTATCTAAGTAAATACAGTGAAATTCAATTAATCGTACTTTTTCAATTGTTGGTGCTGGTACACAATTTGCATTGAGCGACGCACGTCTGTAAATTTTTTTCAATAAATATTTTTAAACAGGGTACTGTTCCCCTTAAATAGTTTACTACAATACAATGTAACAAAAATCTTAGCCACAGCAAAGCGTGGGCGGGTCTGCTAGTATATAATATAAAATTTGGCACAGAGATAGATTATAGTCTTAAAAAAGCACGTAGGTTAATTTTTACCCCGGTTAAATGTATTTTTTTGATAGCTTGAGTTTCTCCATTAAATTGGGGCAAGACGAGGTTTGCCTGACCCTCTAGTTTATTATATTTATTTATTATTAATTTATTTATTTATTAACTTATTTATGTATTTACTTGTATCCTTTGTAAAGTTTGGTCCTATCAAGAGCTTCACCGCCTCTCTTGTTCACTTACAAATATTTTAATGAATGTTTTATAGTAGCTTTTCATTCCCAGTTTTTGTTTTTAAATTATTACTTGCATAAAAACAATTATAAATTTTGTCAGTAGAAAAGTAGCCAGATACCATAACTCTGTAAATTGTGCAATAGGTATAGGTTAAGAGAACAATATATTATATTTCTGCTACAATAAATATATCTATCTATTTATCGTACGTTCGTACGTTACGTATGTACGTTCATACGTTCGAGATACCCTTTTTCTTTAAGAATATCTCAGGAATGAATAAAGATATAACTCGAATTAAATTTTATTCAACAGGTTATAACTTCCAAAAATGCAAAAAAATATAAAAAATTGTAGGGCGGTTTTTTCACAATAGCAGTTTGATACAAAATTGAAAATTTTAGTTGGTCACAAATATCTCAGGAACGGTTTATGCTATTGACTTCAAATAAATTTTATTGTGTAGATTCCAATGTAACACAGGTTTGGTATACATACGGTATAGTTCCACATAATGTTATTTTTTTTTTAATAAAAACTAAAAAAAAAAATTGTCACGCAAATATACAAAGTGTTTTTTAAATTACATATCTCGAGAACGAGCACCGATATTGACTTCAAACTTATTTAGGTTTATACATAATGCAATTATTAATATATGTATCTAAATATCTAATTGATAGTTTTTTTACGAAAAATAAAAAACTAAAACCGAAATTCACAGAAAAGTGATAAAAATTGTTTTTTGGCTTAAATATCATCACAACAAGCAATGATATTGTCTTCAAATGTACTCGTATTTTATTTTCAACATAATGCATTTGTCAATACCTAAAAATGATAAAATATTGACTTATATCAAATTGACATTTTTGTATAATAAATACATACAAAACTACAAAAAGTTCTAAGAAAAATCGATAAATATTGTTTTTCCGCTTCGATATCTCTGATAATTTTTTTTTTCAATTAAATTATTATCAATGAGCATCGATTTTATTCATAGGAGTTAATGAATATGGAATGAAACGCAGTCTATACTGAAATTTTTAAAATTAATTTTTTGATTGAAAAAACATCTAGTTATACATATATACGCTTCAAATAGGTGCATCAGATATTTCTAAATACTTTACGGTGGCGTAATTAACGTTTATTATATAAATTCATTTTTAAATATGTATAGTATATTTTAAGGAAAAGACGAACTTCAACTCAATACAATTCAAATAAAAATGTTATTATAGATACACTTTTTTATAAGATCCGAGGATAATGAAAGTTTTGATCGGTTTGGAAATATCGGCCAATCTAACAGCCAGGCGAGACAAAGTTCGGGTCCTCAAGTAATCTAATAAAACAGTTGTTCGACTATCTTAATATTAAACCGAAAAGAAGCTAGCTTGTGTTTCACAACAGTTATTAATTTTTAATTGTGAAAAAACCTGAACGGGAGACATGAGCCAGTTTCTTAGGGGAGACTTGATCAGTGGTTCAAGTTGCCCTTTTGCTGTAATTTATGTCAAATGTGTGATTAAATACTTCCTTTTTCAGCATATTACATTTGTTATATTTTTGAAGTTTATTTATTTATTTTTTACATTTTTTTATCTAAAAGTTGAATAACTTTAAAATTCTTATGTTCATTTTCATACATAATACCACAAATAATCATATACATATGTCTCATCCCCATACAAAAAAATGTCCTAAGAAATTTTATTAGCCAACAAAATATCAGCAGACAAAACTACAAAAATCAAAAAATTCAGAGCGACAACTTTCAAAGTTCAAATGAAGAGAGACCAAAAGAAGAAACTGACAAAATGTATAGCTTTTCAATGAATTTCTCCGTCTCATAAGTATGTGGCACAAAAAATATCACACATCCCTTTTTCTCTCATTGTTATTTTTGTTGATTCACTTCTTTTCCGAAATATGTTTATTTCTATTCTTTTTTCCTCCTTTTCTTGTGTGAATATTGTTGTTGTATTCCTGTATAAATTCTTTGGCAGGCGCCTGCTTGGCTGGATAATTCTACTTGTATTGCATTTTTTAGGTATCTATCTACGTCTATGTGGGGAAGGATTTTGGAATTTGATGATTTGGATTGCAGAAAGCAGTGTTGCCTCAGGGCAAGTTATATATGTATGAATTGCTCACGAAGAAAAATAAGTCCTTTTAGTATTTTCAAAACAAAATGTAAATAGGTTTATTAAACTTTACAATTTGATACATTGCCTTTTTTTAAGGAAATAATTATTTGTAAGGTGATAGAACTATGGAACAGTAGGTCAATAAAAAATATGTCTTTAAATCAAAAAGGAAAAAAAGAATATTCAGGGATAAAATTGTGTTACTGTGGAAACTCCAGTATAGAGATCTTTTCCTTTTGAAGAATATTTCTTTTTCTTGATAGAAAAAAAATGTTTTCTGTTTATTTGTATTTTTTGTATTGTATAGGATCTTGGGATGTATTGTTTTTGTATCACTAGTCGGGTTTGTTATTTTTTGCAGATGTGTACATTGTAGATACATATTTCTTATTGGGATGTACGAGTATGTAACTGCATATTGAAAAAAAGAATTGCAATCTTTTGGTTCTGATTTAGTAAGATTTTTTTTTTTTTTTCATTTTTAAGCAAAACGTCCTAGCTCATAATGTTAAATATCGCGTAGGCATGTTCATTTGCACACAAGAAGAAAATATCTAATTTGAATTCAATTGGTATGTAGATGGGTTACACATTTTGAGCTCAGGTAGTGAAAAACAAAGTTTCTGCCACGTCCACGTTCGTGTCCCCTGGAAACTATTTCATTGAAGGAAACTGTTGATTGATACATAGGTACATCATTATTGTGGGTGATTTAGTTTTTTTTAATCATTCGTTTTCACTATTGGATGTAAAATTATATTTTAACAACCATTACACATCTAAAATACAATTTTAATAAGTTCTTAATGAATTAATCTTCTATAATTTGTTTGTAGTTACATAATACATAATGTGTACATAAGCACGTTTTAATTCCTTAAAACAAATAAATCTTAACACATGTAAAAAATGAATTCCAACCGATTATAAAATTGTTCAAATACACTAACACAATGTATTAAAACTAGTCCCCAGTAATTATGCATTAATTGCCATCAATGAACATTTTAAAAAATTTATCAATATAAAAAAATAAAACTCTTAAAATCACCTAAGACATTTTTTCGCTAATCATATTTCATTTCGGTACCAACCTATGTATGTATACTTACTTACTTACTTACTTAGGTCCTCAGACCTACGAAGTCCGTTGGTGTTCCCTAGCGGGACATAGGGCCTCAACTACTCCTACGCGCCATCGTGTACGGTTTCCAGCGATGTATTTAAGCTCCCTCCAGCTCTTTCCCAGTCTCGCAGATTCCTCCTCAACTGTTCTTCTCCACGTGCTTCTCGGTCTACCTACTCTTCTTCCTTCTTGTGTGAGTGGGTTCCACTGCATTGCTTGGCCTGCAATGCAGTCATTACCTTTTCGAAGCGTGTGTCCAATCCACTGCCACTTGCGCCTTCGTATAATGGTATCTATGGGTTCCTGACCTGTTCGTCTATGTAAGTCATAGTTGGAGATACGATTAGGCCAGAAAACCCGTAAGATGTTTCGAAGACACCTATTAACGAAGGTTTGCAGTTTCCTGGTTATTGTGGTTGTTATTTTCCAGGTGCTGCAGCCATATAGCAGAACTGATTCGACGTTAGAGTTGAACAGTCGTAGCTTTGTGTTCAAGCTGAGAGATTTGTTCCTCCAAACATTGGACAACATTCCGAACGCAGCCTTTGCTTTTCCGATGCGGCTGGCGATGTCTAATTCGGTTCCTCCTTCAGGAGAGACGATACTTCCAAGGTATTGGAAGCTATCTACTTTCTCTACTGCTTGTTGACCAATGTTCATCAGAGCGGATGATTGCGAGCTCCCGAGGCTGAACATCTTTGTTTTTCCCGTATTGATTTTCAGCCCCACGATTGCTGCTTCTCTCTCCACCCTTGTTGCCATTTGATGGAGATCCATGATCTTATGGGAAAGCAAGCAAACATCGTCAGCGTAGTCGAGATGTTTAAGGTAAGTTGTCAGAGTCCATCTTATTCCTCCGCTTCCTGTCAAAGCCATCCGCAGTATATCACTTATCACCAATAAAAACAGGATTGGTGACAGTATGCAGCCCTGTCTGACCCCGCTTTGGACTTCAAATTCTTCGGACAACCTACCTCCGTGTAAGACGTGACATTTGGACCCATCATAAGTCGCTTTAATAATAGCAATGAGTTTCTCCGGTATACCCCTCCTCCGTAAAGCAAGCCAGATAAACTCCCTGTTGACGCTGTCGAAAGCCTTCTCGAAATCAATGAACAGCAGGTGAAGTGGTGATCGATATTCGACGCACTGTTCGATGATGATCCTCAAGGTGTTAATGTGATCAATACAGGAGGACCCAGTGCGGAAGCCTGCTTGTTCAGCGTCGAGCGATGCTTCGAGGTGTTCTTTAATGCGATCTAAAACAATCTTTGCTACTATTTTGGCGACTGCAGGCAAAACGCAGATACCCCTCCAGTTTTCACACTTCATCAAGTCTCCTTTTTTGGGAGCTTGACAATCATTCCCTTTTTCCACTCTTCGGGAAAGCATTCGGCGACCCACGCTTTCTCTATGAGCGGTTGCAGCAGATCGCTTGATGTTGTTGGTGCTGCTTGCAGCAATTCTGCGGGAATGCCGTCAAGTCCTACCGCTTTGTTGGTCTTAAGTGTTTTGATGGCGGTACATATCTCTTCCTTACTGGGGGGTGCGGTGCGTAATCGGGAATTGGTTGTATCGGGCAACTCGGAAGATGTCATTTGCATGTTGCTGTCAAAAACATGATTTAAGACAGAGGCAAAATGCTCCCTCCACCTTCTGAGTTGGTCCTCATCCGATATCAGCAGGGTTCCATCTCTATCTTTAACCGGGTGTTGTTTTGAGCTCTGCACACCAGCGAGTTCTTTGGTTATTCTGTAGAGAGTTCTGCTGTCGCACCTGTTTGCAGCTTCTTCTGCTTCTAGGGCCAGAACGTTGGTGTGATTACGTTTATCACGTCTTACACTACGCTGGACCTCTTTCATCTTCATGCGGTATGTGGATTCTAGCTCGTTTCTTTCTTCTCCGTGCGCAGCTACCAAACGAGCTTTAAGGTGTTTTCTTTCGTCGATCTTAGCCCAAGTTTCTTCCGAAAGCCAGGTGTCAGGACCGACTATTCTCTCAGCACCTGATATGAGAGCATTTTTCACAGCACTCCAGTGGTTTTCTATGGATTCTGTTCCAGTGCTGCTGATTGCCCTCATATGTTGCGAAAGGTGGTCCCTGAGTTGTTGTCGAGTGTTAGGGTCCTTTAGTCTGTCCGTGTTAAACTTGGGCGTTCTGGTGTTCGAATTCGATCTCCGAATCGCAGCTGTACGTAATCTTAGGGTAGCTACCATAAGATGGTGATCGCGGGCAAGCCCCATGTCAGCACCTCTTCTATTCCTGACATCTAAGAGACTGCTTCTGAACCGACGGCTGATCGCGAAGTGATCAATTTGGTTGGAAGAAGCTTGTCTGTCTGTTGACACCCAGCTAATTTTGTGGCACGTTTTATGTTCAAACATGGTGCCGCCAATCACAAGACGGTTAGCGTTGCAGAAGTCCACAAACCTCTCACCATTGTCATTGCAACTACCAACTCCATGCTTTCCCATGACATGCCTGAGCCCTTCGTTGTCGTTGCCAACCTTGGCATTCAAGTCTCCCATTACCATTATGATGTCTCCGCGCGGTGTGTTGTTGTATACCGCACTTAGCCGACTGTAAAAGCCTTCTTTCTCTTCATCCGGGGCGAGTTCCGTTGGGGCGTAACACTGTATGATGGTGATGTTGCGTACTCTACTCCGGAATCTGGCCTTAATAATACGTTCACCTAGTGGCTCCCATGAAATTAGACTATTGATAGCTGTTTTGGTTAGCAACAGCCCAACTCCAGCGTCCCGAGCGCTTCCAGGTGCTTTTCCAGAATAGAGTAGCACAGTGTTACGTGTTGGAGACTTGTACTTGCCCGATCCCAACCATCTTACTTCACTAATCCCTAAGATATCCAACCTATATCGCATGAATTCTCTCTCTAGTTGGAGGAATCTGGAGTTGTGAGGACCTTCGTTTCCTGCTTCCAGGAGCGTCTTCACATTCCAGAAACCAATCTTTGTCCGGGTACAATAGCCAAAAGTCGTCAACGTGTGATCAATCCTTATCCGAGGCGTAGTTTCGGTTTCGGTAGCACGATTTAATTCAGTTACGAAGAATGCTAACCTCCGTAACCTATCCCAGAGAAAGCTGGGAGCTCCGCACTTACAATTTTAGCTTATTTTTGTATATAGGTATACAAAAATAATTACCGGGGACCACCACGGGGAGGTAAAGTAAGCACTTCGTCGTGCCTGAAAGTTGCGCTGCTGGCCTATGCCAAGTTATAGGCAGTCAACAGTTACCCGATCAGACACGGCGCAGGTCCGCAGGTATGTATGCGTATCAACATTTAAATTGTCTACATTTTATTCATTCAAAAAGACTAGGAAATATTTTGACCTGACCACTTCTGCATTCGTATTTTTTACGTATGTAGGTACCTACTTATTTTAAGTAGAAAGATCGCTACCAACTTTTTAAGTTAACCTACCCAAAAGCCCTACCTACTTAAACTTATGAAATACCTACATACAAATGTATGTACATATGTTTGCATGTATTTACATGCATATGTACAGAGGTACCTACTCGTAACTATTTTTTTGTATTGTTAACCCTCTACTGCATGAATTATTGTTTATACAGAAAAAAATTAAAAGACTTTACAAATAGCTTATTTGGGATGTTTTAAGACATCTTTTATTAAAAAATCAGATAAAATTATAGCAATAAGGGTTAGGTATAAAACAAATACATATTTCATATGAGGAAGGGGATTGACCAATGAATATCCTCCATAAAAATTACCTATTTTTCTAACCAAAAAAAAAAAATAGTCTAAGACAATAATGCACATCTCAAGAATAGATTACAAAAGAAAATATGTAGGTAGTTTTATAATCCCTTGCTGCATACGAAGCCAAATATGGCTTACAAAGTCTTACCACTCAAACGACTAACATAAAATTTTTTTTTTTTTGGTCACTTAACTCACCTTTCAATAAAGTTATAATTTTTTAAAATTAGAAAATTTTTCAATCACTCGTTTTCAACCACATAAGCTAACCACTGACAAATAGTAGTGACTAGGTACCTAGATATTTAAAAAAATTGTGGATAAACTAAAAAAAATCAAAATTAATAAATAAAACAAAAATTTAAGCAGGTACCTAACTGATTATTTTTCTATTTAAAAATATACCTACCGACTTACAGGAAAATAAAATTCGTATATGTATATTCATTCATTTTAACAAAATTAATTCCTAGGAACCAAAGTAAAATCTTTCAAATATTCATTCCAGAATCAAAAATCCTACAAAGTCAAACCAACCAATTCACAATATGTATATGTATTATACATACATGTGTGTAAATCAACACATTCAATCGCTTTTCCTTTTATTTTGTCTCAAATCTGAGACGATCTTACAAATTATAGACGCAAATACAACAACAAAAGCATAATAAAAAAAAACCATCACATATGTCTTGCCTTGGTCGTAGCACAAAGAAAAATATACCTGGGATGGAAGACTATACAAAAAAGCAAGCAACGAATAAACAAACAAAAACAAATAATCTCGAAAGGGGTAAAAAGAATAGAAAAGAGTGGCAGAGAGTAGAGCAACAAAATATTTCAGAAAGAGCTTTGATTTTGTAGGAAAAGATCTTATTTAAAGCTTTTAAAAATAAAGCTTTTTTCATTTCATAGGTCATTCTTCTCCATAAGCGTGAGACATCTGTATATGATTATTTGTGATAATACTTAATTACTATGAAAAATAGTTGTGTTTTCAAATTTCTATTAGTTTTTTTTTGTATAGAAACTTAAAACAGATTTTTCTTGTTCATTCATAATACTGCATTAATTTTAATAAGATATGAACTGATTGAATTATTTATTTGTTTTGTTGTTTTTTTTTCGAAGAATTTATGTATGGTCAAGTCTCCGATAGTATTAAGTCTTGATCAAAGCAAAATGTGTGTAATTACCGACCAATATGTAAATTACGTATCTGTTATACCTAAATTATTTGAATTTTTTTTTTAGATAAGCTCATTTTTCTAACAAATTGTATTCATCTTACAAAACCTAATAGCGTGCAGAACGGCTCAAAAGACGAAGTTATTAAAATTCTTTTGCAGCGGGACTTCGACAAGATTCAGCGATGTTGTGATGACTGGAAGTTGAAAATCAACTTCGGAAACTATTCAGTTTGGAACTCCTTGTATGAAGGGATAATAGAAAAAACTGGAGGAATCTACTGATCGTAGGACCAGACCGACAACCACTGGCGAAATAAAGTGTAGTAAAGTATCTTGTCATCTATAGTTGGATCAGTACTTACAAAGGGTGGTTAAATTTTAAAGGCCGATGTTGAATGTGAACCACACCTAAACGTCAAGTTTTTTCTGCATCAAATTTGCCATTATCAATTTCAGTGGAAAGATACACAATCGAGCAACGCGTTAAAGTTGGCCTATTATGAAATGGGCGTTCAAATCAATATGCATATCGTGCAGTTCGTGATTTTTTTGGGCAATCCAAATGTGCGTATTCCAAAATGAGGCCGGCCAGGCAGTTATTGTGAACGGTGTTCGCTTTCGTGAGATGATAACAAACTTTTTATGGCCCGAATTGGAAGATATGGATGTGGACGATATGTGGTTTAAACAGGACGGTGCTACTTGCCACAGCTCATGAAACAATGGCTTTGTGCCACAAATTCAATGGCCATGTTATCTCACGTGGTGGCGATGTCATTTGGCCGCCAAGATTATATGATTTGAGACCATTGGAATTCTTCTTTGGGGTTATTTGAAAAAAGGGTGTACGAGGTAACGGCGGCCATTTGGCCGATATTTTGTTCCATACATAATTGAACCATACCAATATCCATATTTCCATACTAATATTACAAATGCGAAAGTGTGTTTGTTTGTCCTTCTTTCATGGCAAAACGGAGCGACGGCTACGAATTGACGTGATTTCTTTAGTGGAGATAATTTAAGGGATGGAGAGTGCCATAGGAATAATTCTATCACAAATGTCGGCTGGGTTAACATCTGTTTTATAATTATTTACACACAATTCCACTCAATAAATTCTTTTTTGACGAATATAAGCACGTAATGTCGAAAAAAATGCGAACATAATTTAATTATTTTTTTATATAAAAAGCAAACAAAATTTACAACCTTTTAATATAATATAATATAATATAATACTTAACCTTTAGTATTATTCTCAAAAGCTCTAAAACAGAAATCTGTTTCATAAAATCTTTTGAAAAAAGCACCTTGGTACTGCTTTGATACGCAATGGTTTAGTGATGCATGACTTTGGGAGCAGTTTATCCCAAATTTAGATAAGAAAATTCCCATTTATCCCACTCGGTTGCTTTGAATATCTTACAATTATCCCAAGAAGTAATAGAAATGTTTTTTTTTTTTGGAAAAGTTATACTTACAATGTACATTGTATATAATATACAAAAACAATAGCAGAATCTACATGAAATTTTATTAGAAACAGTTTTGATCTGAATTTGTCTAATTTGTTTTCAAATTTCCAGGCTGATGTTTAATATATATATATATATATTTTAAAGCAATACGGGACATATTTTTTAACATTGTTTTTTATTTTTTAACGAAAACTTAAAATAAATATATAGGTACTTCAGTTTTGGTTTATTTAAATGTAATGCATAGCTAGAAACATTTGAGTAAGTCTTACTTTTTATAAGGAACCATGGATATCCAAATAGAAACTCATTCTACTTAATACGATGCAGTCTTATCTTTCGGAAACAAACTTGGACCTCCAACATTCCTCTTATTCGACATAATTCACGAATGTATTCGATGCAAGATATCAACATCCGTTTACAAAGAGAGCGATTGGATCAGCAATGGATATTGATATTTGAGCATAATGCCATATCGCACATTCTGTAAGAAGTGCATTTTAATTATTTTAAGATTTCATTTCGGATTTCAGATGGTTTTTATAAAAGATAACATTTAAGTCATTTAGAAAAGTTGGAAAATTATTTAAACCGAAAATTTATTTTGTTACGAGTAAGTTAACTTGGGCATATAGATTTGATAACGGTTTTTTGTAGAAAGATGAGTCTACCTCACCCCATTTAGCAGGTAAATTTATGTAATTTTGTAACAAATTACTAAAATAGAAAAAAAAGGCAACACTTTAAATGAAGTACTATACCAGTTTTGTCAACCAGAAGTTTGTTCAAAAATTCTAAATGTAAGTTAATTTTTAGGTATGTCAACGGTTTTGGAAAAATTTGCATACAAACTAAAAATATATATTATATATATTATTAATATAAAGTTTTGACCAATTTTTTTCAAAATTTTGAAATGAAGTACTAAATTGTCTGAGGCGTTCAATGTAAAAATTAATTCTTGATCGAACCCAAAAAATCGAATGTCTTTAAGTTTTTGAGAAAATTTAAAGTTACTAAATCTACTTTTTTATGAAATTGTAAAAATAAAATTAAATTTGTATGTTTTTTCCATATCAAAAAAAGTATTTTTTTTTTTAGTGGATGATGCGTCCGGACATTATACATCGGGATTTTTTTACGGCAACAACTATTGGATGGGATCAATGTCACTGTGTGAATCAATCTACAATTTGGAAGATGAACAAAATAAATCAGCCAATAAAACCAAGCCAAAAAACACTGGACTGCCATTTGCAACAGCACATCAACATTTCTACATTTCAGTGCGACACGAAAATCCACCATTTCAACCAGGATTTTACGTTTTAAAAATGTTATTGAATAACACTTTGATTACTCCCGTGGTGAGTTTTTTTTTAAATATTTGAAAAAAGAATCTGAGTGCGACCCACATTGATAACTTTCCATTATTCATAATTTGAAAACTTGGCGTTGCCGATATTAATCGATCTACTTTTGATGTTGATTGATAGTAACTTTATTAACAAAAAAAATAACAGCGATATTGAACTTTTCTTAGAACTTTTTGTAGTTTTGTATTTATCATAAAAAAAATTCAATTTTATATTCGTCAGTACGTGAGATATTTGCGACCAACTCAAATGTTCACATTTTTTTAAAAACTGCTATTATGAAAAAACCGCTCGACAAATGTTTATAGAAGTCCTTTTTGCATGTTTTAAAGTTATAACCTATTAAACAAAATTTAATTCGAGTCTATAACTTTATTCATTCTGGAGATATCTATCTATATATATATCTATCTATATATATAAAAGAAAGTCTGTTTTTTGTGTTCGTTCACTAACCAGCCAAACCGGTTGGCCGATTTTCTTAATTTTTTTAATTAAAGAGGAATAAGAGTAGAAGGTTTAGGGCGCAAAAAAATGATAAAAAATATGGAAAATATGTTAAACAAAGAAATTAAATTTTGGTCGCTTATTTTAACAATATTTAGGAATTTGCGCACACCTAAATCAGTAGAGATCATGGTGTCCTGGTAAGATCTCCGCTCTCAGTCGATCACCAACTGTGTTAGCAAGTGGACGTGTTTCGGCTTTCACAGAAACTTAAAATAAATTCACCGCGAGTTACAACTACGCTTTTAACCAGCGAAGAAGAAGCGGAGAATTTTCTTGAGAAGAGGAATTCCCATATGGAAGGCAAGAAACTTGCTGGGGCATCGAAAGGTGTCCCAAGCAAGGCAAGTAAATCGCCAAAGGCATCTACAGCTACACCAGCGGGACAATCGAAAGATGACCAGCCAGCAGCAACGACAACAATAACAACAAGTAAGCCGCCAACGGTTAGAGCTACTGGGACTTCGCAAGAGGTTCCAGAAACATCAACAGCAGCTAAAATAGCAACGGCAGTGCCAGCGTATACTACAAGCAAAAGGAGGAGGAGTATTCGGTGCACGCCGAATTTGGTCAAGCGTCGCTCCACGTTTGCTTCAGCTGAGCTGCCAGCTTCAGGCAAGGAGACGGCGTGCAAAGGCAACACACGAGCACCCCCAAAATTGCAAAGACAACTAAACATCTCACCATCTGATGACGACATCGAATATGTGTCCGAAGATGGTGAGGTAAGCTTCAGGTCTGGGGACAGCAATAGGTTTGCGTTCCTCACTACAGAGTCGTCCCCGGATGAAGAAAAAAAGGCGAGGTAGAAGAGGCCCAGCCCATTGTAAACGATCTATACGATGAAATAGAAAAGATCAGGAAACAAATGGAGCCCTACCTGCAACTGCTAAAAAAGAAGCAGGAGGCGAGCCGCCGGAAGGAGGCTGAGTTGTGAAAGCAACAACAGCAACAACAACAGCAGCAGCAAAATAAAGCTGCTAACAAGCCTTCGGCAGCGCTAAAGCCACAAAGGGTGCCACAACAACAACAAAAGAAGCAGCCAAAACTAACCACAGGGGCGGCACAAAAAGTTCCCAGTACATCGGGTCCCCCAAAAACTGTAGCTGCCGCAGTTCCAGCTACAACTAAGGTCCAAGAGATACAAGAAAAACAGGCCAGGCAAAAAGCCGCAAGTCTATCCGTAAGACAAGCTCCAACAGCAATAATAATCCCAATATTTCTTACAACAACTATGCAAAAGGAAAGGGAAATACGAGCAGGCTCCACCACCGGTCGCCCCACAGAACCAAGTACCTAAGGTGTCGGCGGTGAAGCCAGACATTGTATCCTTGTTGCTGAACATTCAAGGCCCGTTGACAGGACTGCAAAGTCAGATCAGGGAGCAAGGCGAAGGAGTAGATTATCTCTACTCTTTGTTGCCTGTGCAAGCGCGCCGCCGAAGTCACGCCTTAGGATCCTAGGTTTGAATGTAAATTCGTTGATTAGGATCAAACGTAGAGCCATTTTGTTCCAGCTGTTCAAAGACCACAGTCCTGATGTGTTTATGGCTAGCGAAACTAAGCTAAACCACAAACACAAATTGACTCATAAAAATTACAATATCGTAAGAAGGGATCGACCCAACTCTGATCAAGGAGGCGGTGCGGTGTAGCAATCTTCATACGTAAAGGTATTAATCATAAAGTTATATACAATAATGATTTGCGAAAGCTTCAGACCTTGGAAGTCTGCGTCATAGGTGTTTCCCTCACTAGGGGTAGCCGCTTATATTTGATTGCGGCTTACGCGGCTGATGCTCCGCAACCAGCTAACTTCATATCAGAGCTCGAGATTCTTTTTAGAGTACTTAAGCTGGGCTTGGAAGAGAACTATTTTATATTGGCAGGAGATTTGAATGCCAAACATGGTGATTGGGGAAATCAAACATGTAACCCAAGAGGTTATCATCTATTTAATATGATGAATCTGTGCAGCGTTGAGTATGGTGTCGACCTGCTGGCTACTGAAAGGCCTTTATACCCAAGGAGCGGTTCTTTTCTGGACCTTTTGCCATACGATACAAGACTGACAGTAACTGACAAAGTGGGTAATCACCCGCGAAATTGTCTACAGACAATAGACTACGACAGCGACCACTGCTGCTTGGCTGCTTTAATGCAGATCCCCAATGAGCTTGTGGAACTGGACGAATTCGTTCGTATAAGGTAGAGCTCCAGCTCATCCCCAATTCAGCAGGTGTAGCAGGTTAATAACACGCAAATCACACCTAAACAACGGAACAATTTCTCTTTGGAAACCCACTTTGTTGAAATGTCACTTTCTGAAGAAGCACTTCGTAAACAAAGCGAATACATATTATCACTTCTTTCAACGAAAATACAAGACTCTGAAGAGAGAATTACATCGAAAATTAAAAGCGATATCTCCTTAATTAAGAGTTCAATTGATGACGTTACTAACCGCATAAAAACACTGGAGGATAAGCTTACCGAAGTTGACGTCATTAAAAAAGAAAATAATGCTTTGAAAACACAACTAAAACAACATGATGACACACGTCAACAGATTATCGCCCGCATTGATCGAAATGAGGAACTCCACCAATATGAAAAAACTGAGAGCGATGCTCTAATACATAGACTCCCCTTGCTACCGAACGAGAACTTGAAATTAACTTTTAATCACTTGTGTGATAGTTTAAATTTAAAACAGCTAAATGTTCGTGATATTTTCCGAATAAAAACTAAAAATGAAACCACAAATCCACCTGTGATCGTTAAATTTCTTTCACCGCGCGACAAGGGTACTGTACTGCGATCGATTTCCAACTACCGAGCACTACGTCTCCGCGACCTTGGACATCCATCTGATCGTCCGGTGTATATGCACGAATGTTTAACAACAAAAAATAGATCACTCTTGAAGAGCGCAATAAAAATTAAAAATGATGGTAAACTGTTTTCTGCCTTTACAATGAGGGGATTTGTTTACGTTAAAAAGTACCGCAATGAAAAAGCTCTCTTGGTGGATAACATGGATGCTTTTACTGATATTGCAACGAAATCATTGATGACAACAAAAACAGCTGATTAACGATACGAATTTGAATTATCAACAGTAAACTATTTTTTTTTTCTTATATCTTTTATATACTATACATATTATATTATAAAGCCCTCTGCTAAGTTTCTTTTTTTCTAAAGCTTCGCTTCTTGCTATAATATTTTTGTTTTTCTTTATTACTTACCTACTTTTATTTCTTTCTTATTAAAATATATTTTTCTTTTTAATGAACCTTAATATTGTTAAATATAAATTTGTCATCATTATGATCTTCGTCTCTCCGTTTCCTATGTTTCTTCTCGAACTGGTCATGCAGTTTAGTGCTTTTCTTTTGTATTGGACCACTTTGGGTCCTTGTAATTTAAGTTTTTTTAATAATGATTAATCCTCTTCCTAATAATGGTAACACGGGGTCTGTTTTCGATAGTTGTTATGATTCTACTCGATCAATGATTAGATTTTTGGGTGGACAGCGAACTGGGTTGAAGGTCTGCAATGTTAATGCTCAGAGTTTAAATCCTAAATTGGACGAATTTCGTTATTTGTTTGTAAACTCTGAAATTGACGTAATTTGTGTTTGTGAAACTTGGTTTACCAGTAATTCTGTATCTTATGTGGAGGGTTATAATGTCTTTCGTTGTGATAGAAGCAAACGTATAGGTGGTGGTGTTGCAATTTTTGCACGCAATCATTTGAATTGTAAGTTAATACGTAAAAGTCCCTCAGGAAGTGCAATTGAATTTTTATTCCTTGAGATAAAATGCTCCAAAAATAAAATACTACTGGGAACAGTTTATCGCCCACATCGTAATATTGATTTAACTCCATTGTTTTCAGTCATAGATGAATTATCTTTTTTATCACCATTCGTAATAATTGCAGGAGATTTTAATAATAACGTTCTCAGAAGCTCTGAGCTCACGGATAGCATGAAATCACTTAACCTATTTCCTGTAAACACAATAAATCCAACCCACTTTACTAGGGACAATAGTACCTTATTGGATATGTTTTTTGTGAGTCATTTATATAAAGTTCTTCTTTATGACCAACTTTCTGCTTCTTGTTTCTCTCGCCACGATCTAATTTACCTTACTTTTGAATGTTGGCCTCTGCAATCACCTTCTACGTATAGCTATAGGAATTTTAAAAATGTTAATAAAATCCAGCTTGAAACAGATTTAAACTCAATTGAATGGTTTCAAATATATGGTATGTTATCTGTTGATGACCAAGTGCAATTTCTTCAGTCTAATATTAATCATCTATTTAATTTACATATCACACTCGTAACAAAAGCATGTCGAAATAAAAATCAGTCTTGGTTTATTAATAATATTAAGGCTCTAATAAATGAAGGTAACTTAACATATAGACGCTGGAAGGCCTTTAGGCTTGATGAATTGTATAATATATACAAAGTCTTGAGAAATAAAGTAATTTGCAAAATTTGGGAATCCAAAAAACTATTTTATGCACCTAAATTAAATCCTTCTCTTGCCAAAGAGAAGCTCTGGAAGAACCTCAAAGATATTGGTGTTGGCAAGCAGATAAGCAATAATATTTTATCTGTTGATTGTAATCAACTTAACAATAGTTTTACTACATTTAATTCTTCCAATTCTGAGATTCTATTCTTATGACTAGTATGTACATTTCCAGCGGCTTGGAAAGAAGCCAAGATTATACCTATCCCTAAAAAACGTGAATGTACTGATTTTCGACCCATATCAATATTACCATTTCTTTCTAAAGCTTTGGAGAAACTTATGAATAAACAAATTAGGTTTTATCTTAATGTCAATAAAATGATGTGTATCAACCAATCTGGTTTTAGACCTAAGCATAGTTGTACAACAGCCTTAATTGAGGTGGTGGAAAATATTAGAGTAGCTGTAGATGATAATAGGATTACCATTCTTACTCTTTTAGATTTCTCTAAAGCTTTTGACACTGTCAATCATGTCAGACTTTATGAAAAGCTTAAAAATCAGTTCAGTTTCACATCACAAGCAGCAAAACTTATTCTTTCTTATTTAACAAATAGATCCCAGGCAGTTTTTACTAACAACTCAATATCTTCTTTCCTTCCTCTGTGTAGTGGTGTTCCTCAGGGCTCTATTTTGGGCCCTCTGTTGTTTTCTATGTATATTAATGATTTACCTTCCTGTTCGCTCAACTTTTCTTTGCATATGTATGCAGATGATGTGCAATTATACAATAGTTTTCCACTGGGAATGGTTGAAAATGGCGTTTATGAAGTCAATGAGGATTTGAATAAAATAGTAGCCTGGTCCCGTAAAAACGGTCTTTGTTTGAATCCAAAGAAAACGAAGTGTCTAGTGTTTTCCAGGACCAATATTGACACTTCCTATTTCCCTGAAATCTACCTGAACAATACAGTTATTAATTTCGTGGATTCTGCAAAAAATCTGGGGTTAACGTTTAATAAAACCTTAACTTGGAATGACCATATTAAACTTTCCTTAGGAAAGATCTATGGTGGTCTGCGTATGCTTTGGACTTCCCATCATTTAATACCCTTGAAAACCCGATCTATACTGGCTAAAACCTTAATAGTTCCTATTATGCTTTTCTGTTGTGAAATTTACTGTAACTGTGACTTTGAGCACAAGCGAAGACTTAACGTTGCGTTCAACAGCATAGCACGTTATGTCTATGGGCTTAAAAAATTTGACCACATCTCACACTTTTCGAAATTATTATACGGTATCAAACTGGAAAATCTATTTAAATATAGAACACTAACCTTTTTTCACAATATTCTGCAATCACGTCAACCGGAATACCTTTATAATAAAATAAATTTCCCGCAATTTAGTCGATCTTGTGACCTTACCCCTATACGCTGCTCATATTTAGTATCTGAACGTCAGTTTTATGTGTATGCTACTCGATTATGGAATACACTCCCCCGGTCTATTAGGATGTTAAGCTGTACGACTCGGTTTGGAGGGGTGCTGAAGGATTTTTTTGAGAGATCTTGATGATGATAACCTTTTATATATTTATTTTTTTTCTCAATATTTGTTATTTTTAGAGAAACGTAAATTTTTATATCACCTTCTGATGTTCAAAATAATAGTTCACATCTTAAAATATCAATTCAGAAGCTTTTCTTTTCTTATTTTATTTTTTATTTCTTTTTAACTAAACACCACTGTAAGCAACTGCATAGTGAATACACTTAAAGTATTAAATTACTGATGTTTACTCTAATTTATAAGGTACTGTATCTTACTGAGTAATTTATATCAAATAAATCTAAATATAATCTAATCTAGATGGCATACCCAACATTGTGTGAAGACATTTACCGATTGAAGCTATTGACAATTATACTACACTGTTCAACAACGCGCTGAATAATGCATATTATCCAGTGCGTTGGAAGACAACGGTGGTGCATCCCCTCCCGAAAAAGGGAAAGGACAACTCCAACCCTTCAAATCTTCGTTCAATAAGTTTTCTTCCAAGCATCAGCAAGGTATTCGAGAAGGTAGTCAATAGGGCTCTGACTAAGTGGGCTGCGGACAACACAATAATTCCGGATAATCAGTTCGGGTTCAAGGCAGGACATGACTGTATTCATGCCGCGTCTAAGCTCGTTTCTGATATCCAATGGAACAAGTCCAAGAAACAATGCACGGGTGCTGTTCTGGTGGACTTAGAGAAGGCCTTCGACACCGTATGGTTAGAAGGGTTGTATCTAAAACTCACCAGACTAGGCATCAGCAAACCATTATTGTATATGCTTTATGATATGCTCAATGGTAGAAAGTTTGTTGTCAAAAGTGGCAATATAACCTCTACCAGCATCTTCGAAATTAAAAACGGTCTTCAACAGGGAGCTGTTAATTCGCCGATCCTCTTCAGCATTTATACCAGTGATCTAATAGGTAGCCTAACTAAAGCAATTGCGTATGCCGACGACCTGATTGCGTACAGAACGGCCCGAAAGGTTGAGGTTATTAGAATTCTCTTGCAGCGTGACTTCGAGAGGATTCAGCGATATTGCGACGACAGGAAACTGAAAATAAATGTCCAAAAGTCGGAGACATTTCTGTTCCGAACTCCGTTGGCTAAGGCCACGAGAGACACATGTAAGAATTGGCGCAAGATGGTTATTGTTGGGCCTGACCGGCGCGGCGGCCATTAGCGTTCAAAAGTGTAGTGAAGTACCTCGGTATCTGGTTGGACCAGTATTTGTATTTCGACAGACATATAAATGCTGCTCTGACCAGAGCCCGAGGAGCCCTCGCTCTGACGAAACGTCTGTTTTACAGCTGTCGGCTTGCCCCGAAGTGAAGGTAATTTGCTACATGGCCCTCATACGGCCAATGCTAGTCTATGGTTGTCCTGTTTGGTTCAACATTGCCCCTTCCCAAATGGAGAAGTTTCGGGTGTTCGAGAGGCAGTGTCTCCGAAGATGTCTCGGTTGGTATCGGACATCAGAATATTCTTATTTACATTATTATTCAAACGAGATCTTATACAACGGGGCTCGGATCAACAGAATTGACAATTTCGTGATAAAACTTGTTTGGGGTCACATTGCGAGAGCTATGACTTCGACCAATAATTTGATTTTCGGGGCGTTCTATCCAAACGACGAATACTTCGGTATGGCACGCTTGAGCGGCTCTATCCCACCAGAGGCATTCCTCTATTTAGACCAATGCGGCTTGATACAGGATAGATTGGCAGTACCGCTTATCTACCACGTCAGGCGTAGAACCGTGGACCGGCGACTCTTATACGAACGAGACGTCCTCGCCCGAGATGGAGCGGAGCTCCGGTTCAGTAGGGCTGTTTCCGAACAGGACCGTATTGATAGGAGAAGGCAGGAGAACCAGTTTTGGTGGCTAAAGCAAATTAATATGGGGTAAACCGTGTGGGGTAGTTTTTGCCTTGGCCGGCTTACATACTTGTTTTTTAGTCTAAGGTTAATTTTTAATATAAGTAGAGTAGGGATGGTGGCACTATAAAAAAAAAAAATTACAAACATAAGCAACAACACATACATACATAATGTGGACATAGTTTTTGCCCCTGTGGTTGTTCTAGTTTTAAGTAGTTTGTAGGTAGGTTAGGGGTAGTTTTAAGACTTAGCATGTAAGTTACCAAATAATAGATAAAGATGTTAGTTTTTAAAAATTTTCTAACAAAAAAAATATAAATTAAACAGAAAAAAATAGTTCATAGGCCGAAAGGCATTAGTTTAAGTATTCCTAAATTTCTTAGAGCACCCGTTTAGGGCCAGTAAGTTATATTTAAGTATCATTAAGTAGGCATAGTTTACTGTCTAGTATGTAAGTAGTTTCCAGTTAAAATGAATACAAAATTTGATCTCCGCTCTAGACGTGAGGGGTCGTGAGGGGTCCTACTCCTACCTAAGTTCGATTCCTGTCGCTGGCAACATTTTTTTTTTAATAAAATTGCATGGCCTGAACCAAGGTTTTGGTAACGAAACGACAAACAATGAATTATATTTGTTTATATTTTGTATCCAATTATAGCAACAAAATAGTTATTTCAATCACTGTTTTTATTTAGTTGGAGTCGATATCTCTCCCCGTTCTTGAGATATCGCGGAAGAAAAATATTTCTCGAACATACGAACGTAGGAAAACACTCACACACACAGATATTGCTCTAAAAATGACAGATATATATATGACAATATAGGTATTGTAAGGCCTTAAAACGTCCAGATACAGTTTGACAAATCGGACCGATAACAATAACCTCCTATGGGAAGTTAAAAAACAATTTTTTTAAGGCCCTGAAAAGCGGGCGGGGGTTTCGCTAGTCGTTAATAAAAAAGGGTATCTCGAACGTACATACATACATACATAAACAGACATCTATCTAAATTTGTCAAAGAGTTCAATTATTTGACAAATCGTCCCGATTACAATAACTTCCTATGGGAAGTTAATAAGAAAGATATAAAGCGTTTTTGATTTCTCAATTATAGTAATACAAATAGTAAGTAGATACCAGTTATAACTATGTATCAAATATTGATTTTATCCAGGGTTTGGAGAACGATAAAATTTAACTCAATCGCGATCGAAAAACCAAACTGGGAATTTAATTTTTAATTCGATCGCAAATTTTATTTTTCGGATCTCTAAAAATAAAATTTGTGTTCGCGAACGAATTAAATTTTGTTGAGAACTGGAAAATTTAATTCGTTCACGAATTTATCACTGAAGATCCAAAAAAAGATCTATTCACGAACCGATCGCAAATAAAAAAATATGTTATATACTTCAATTTTTAAATGTTATTTTTATTGTAAATAGAAATGTATTTAAATATTATAATAAGAAATATAAAAACTGCTCACATTATTTATTTATTTCTTTTTTAAATCCCGAAATATTTTTGCTGGCGATGAAATTTAATAAAAAATGTTAAGATCTTGTTTTCTTTCGGAACAAAAATGATCGATGTATCTTATTGTGACAAAACATTGTGGCTGCAGTCGCGGTGGCGTTGGTGGACGTCGCACAGTTTGGCAAAATAGATGCATTAGTGATATTAATTAATTAAAATAAAAATAAGTTGAATTCTTGAAATTTATCAACTTTTTGATAAAAAATTACTAATACTCTAGCGGGAAAATGAATATAATCTTTCAGGTTTGAAGGGCAATTTTCTTAAAATTTTACCTAAGATAAAAAAATGCAAAAATCAATGGAACAGTGTGCTGCATTTTTTTAAAAGCTTGTCTTGTATTCTTTGATGTAGTTAATTTTATTTTTGTATAAAGAACTTGTAAAAAATAGTTTCAAAATCAAAACATTGCATATCATTTCAAGCTATTTTTGATACAAATAAATGCATTTTTAAGTGGCATTCTTGTACAAATCTAATGCTCTTATAATGATTTAGAGATGTTCTGAAAAGCTAGTGATTAAAAAGAATCTTGGCTTTTAACATGTAGAAGAAATGTGAAGAAAATTTTGAAAGAACAAATCGAAAACAAACTTAAAACTCTTAACCGTATAAATAAAACAAAGCAAAAATTTTGTTTTAAGTTTTTTTTTGGTATCTATTTTAATGTTTTTTTAATTTTTTTTTTGCATTTTAACTTTTTTTTAATTAGCACATTTATTTTTTTTTTGTATTTTAAGTTTTTGTTTTATTTTTTCTGTATTTTTAGGTTTTTTTCTGTATTTTAAGGTTTTTTTTATTGATTCAATCTGAATCATAGCAAAGGTTTTCTAATTCAAACATTTGAATTGCATCGGGATGGACATTTTTTTTATTAATATTTATAAATTCATTTCTTAAATTAGACAGAGAAGGATCAGAAGAAATCATCATTCGATTAAAAATATCTGTTAACGTGTCCTTCCTTGAACATTTTCTGCTGAATTGTTCCCTAAAAATCTTGAAATCTTTATTTCTTGATTCCAGTGCTTTTTCGCTCAACTGTCCAATTGGAATTGAACAGCTTTTAGCAATTAGATGTCCATGAATTAAAATCTTATGGACTGTAGTGCTCATGTAATACCAAGGATACAAAGATACAAAATACCTCAGTTTCCTCAGTAAATGATTTGAATTTAGTAAAATTCAAATTAAAACCACTTGACAAACATTGCATAATAATGTGAAACTTTTCAACCAAGGTTTCATCTATTTCTGTTATTGAAGCAGATAAACTACATTCAAAAAATTTTCTTGCAACATTTCCAGTGTTGGTGTTTCCGTAGCCAGGCTTAGGGTTGTCAACAATCAGTCCAATTTTGTCCTTAAATTCCTTTTGAATCCTTATTTTATTTTCTTTCACAATATTTTCAGTTGCTTTATTTGTTTTCCATCCCTTAACAGGGAGTTTGTAGGATACATGCAGAAGGCATTCAAATAAACGAATCCACGCATGCAAAGTAGATATACCAAATGATAAGTAATTTTCCGCTACCGGAAGCTTTGTCATTTTTTCGATGTCTTTAAAATCTTTTGTTGTGGCTTGACATAAGTAGCACCTTAAAGAAGACCTCGTAGCAGCCAAGCTGTTGCAGAGTTTCCCATCGATCATTGATAAAATAGTCTGATGGTTCACCGTGTAGTTAATATTTTTTTAGGTTTATCTTTGAGCTTTGTAGATTTTGAATTTGGAAATTTGTTACATTTTTTTCTCTCTCTACAAGCTCATCAAATTCCTTTTCAAAAATAATTTTTAAACGGCGACAATATCTGGCAGAAAAAGGGGAGGGATTTTTCCAAACAATTTTATTGTCTGCCTCTGCAGTAATTTGTAATGGTACCAGGCATTTCATAAAAACAAATTTGTCGATAGCATCTTTGCTTTCCAAAAATTTTTGGTGGTACTGGCTGTGTCCAGAGCTGCCATCGAAGCCCCATTTGGATACCATTCTTAGATTAGTGTTTTATGGATCGAGAGATTCCAGTACATTGGCTTGATCATTCAAGATTTTATCACTTGTGTGATCAAGCAGATCTTGTAGTGAAACCTCTGCAAACGAAAAGGACGATGTGGCTTGACCAACCACATGTTTTTCCAGTGAACATTGAGGGTCTTCAGAATATGTCCGAAAATCAGGCTTCGGAAAATAAACGTGGCAGACCAAAAAAAAGTTTGAAGCGTGTTGCAGCAAAACAAAGAGGCAAAAAGTTGAAAGGAACAAGGTCATTGGAAGAATTAAGGTATGCAGACGTTATGAACTAATTACTTTTGATGTCGGACCCATTCATTAGTTATCAGAGACAAAAAAAAAAACGTAGAGAAAATAAATATGATTCTGGAATAAAAAACTATTTACCTAGTTTGTGATGAACATTTATCCTCATCAGATGAGGAAAGTTAATTAATTATATATTTTAGTGTTTAAGGATTCTGTTTAAGAAGTTAAAAAATATATATTCATATAAAATTATAAAAAGCACTTTAAACAGGTTTTTTCATTTTCTTCCTCGGTGCCCATACATTCAACACACTGTGCGTCGGTCGGTTGGTGTCGTCGGCTCATAGCAAAAAAATTGTACTAGGAAAAGTGTATGTATTTTAATGCACTGGGAAATTCCCAATTATTACTTTTGGTGTATATTCAATACATTTTATTGCGGATGAAAAAATGGTACCATGCACCATGCACTTTCTTAAAATATTTTTTTATTTTCAAAGTCACTTTGCTTTGACACCTCAAAAGACTTCACCTATATATTTCTGGCAAATAGGAAATATACTTTTTTAATTCGCATTCTTTTTTTCGTCCCATAATGAACATTTTCTTATAACAGCTATTAATACATAATTAAAAACAACAGCGTAAAAATCAACCAAACTTCACGAAAAACATTCAAGACATAATAATATTTTTCCTATCCTTTTCAGATCTTTTCGGATCTTTTCAATTTCTATTCCTGAGAGAACAAAATCGGAAAAAAACAATTTTTTCGATCTCTCACGAATGAAGAAAAGAGAAAGAAAATAATTTAATTCGTTGCGAGAGAGATCTGAAATTTTCGGATCCCGAGAACAGTAGGTCACGGCTTCCGTCTTATAACGTTACATTGTACGTGTTTTTTCCTTATTACTAGAAAAACTGCAATGCTAATCTGATTTTTAAACATACGTCTGAAAGATCTTTTCAAAATCTAATTTTTGTAGAAAAAAGTATTTAATTATCTCTTTTAGATTTTTAAATATTTCCCTTCGAATTGGCTGATAACGTTACATTTTTTGGAAGTAGCTGTTGAGGTTACTGGTCATATTTAAAAAACTCTGCGAAATTGGTGTGCTAATTAATTTTTTTTCTTTTAGAGAATTGAGATAAAATTCCAAATAACAGTTTACCATTTTTTGTTTAAGAAAAAGTTATGTTTGTATGTGTTATTTGAGGTCAAATGTGTGTCTTATAACGTTACAGAAAAAAGTCTTATAACGTTACCTTCCGAATTCTTGTATGAAAATTGGTGAAAATATGACTGAAAGGAAAAAATCTAGTAAAGTATAAACAAGAAAACAAATTTATATAAAAAAATAATTTATTTACCATAAAGTACTTCATTTTTTGTTATAACGTAAATGGGCGGATTAAATAGCCAAAATATAACCGAAAGGTCCAAAAAAATTAATTTAAGAAATTTTATGATTGGAATCGAAACCAAACATCATTCTATGCAACATAACAAAAACTTCTCCAAAATTCCCATTTTTGTAAAATCGTATTTTAAGGAGGGAGGGTGGGTGGTGGTCCGTGTAAAACAAACTCATTTAATCGTTTTAGTACACCAATAACATATGATACATGATTTTAGGGTAGCTTTCGATGCTTAATCCATTAAAACCAAAATCAAAGAAATTAGACAACCTTGTTAGAAGTTATAGTCCGTTACAGTAATTGTTATGTTTTTTTTAGAAAAACAGGTAAACTATTTTTAAAATTTCCTTTAAAATTAATTTTTCTTGGTCAAATTTGAAGCAGATAAATAATTTGGCATATAAATAAAGAATCAAGACAGTTCACTAATATATTTGAAGTCCAAGAAAGTCTTAAACTTTATCTTCATTGGATTCAGCTGAAAATGTCTTATAACGTTACACATCCTTAACTATTGTTTAAATGAAAATGGTCGCTTTATATATGTTTTTTTTTTTTAGTTTTGTTAAATAAATACAAAATACTCAATCAAATTCAAAAAATTAAATTTCTAAAACATTCATATGAAAAGTAAAAAAACTTTTAAGGAATTTTGTCTTATAACGTTACACGAATTACACGAATTTGGTTATTTAAAATTTACAAACTTGAAACTTTTTTTGACAAAAAAATGAGATATTCGGTAAGGTAAGATCTTTTCTTGAAAACTTAAGTGCATTCAAAAAAAAAATATTAAAAATTATATAAATTACGTTTTTACGAGCACTTGAATTTCCGGTCATTTTTAAAGGCTCAACAGCCTGACTCTAACTGTGGCTTAGATCAAACTAGAAATGTTTATACTGTTGATAATGATATCGATCGTTCCTATGAGATGTATTCTCTCTAAAAATGAGCATAATAGCGGTAAATTCTAAAAAAAATGCTACTCGGTTTCATTTCGCGAAGCCATGACCAGTATCCGTATGAGAATTTTTTTTCGGATCGTGAGAAGATCGGAAAAATGTGAGAAAAACCCTGATTTTATCATTGAAAATTTTTTGACAAGTTGGAATATGAGACTCTCAATTGAGACCTCACTATCTGTGTAAGTTATTTTCTATAAACTGGTGTATGAATAGTGCAGCATTCAAGTGAATAAAACGATAAAACTCACTTTAGATAGCTGCTATTATTTTTGCTAGATTCTTTTTAGCCAGCAATCAAATTATTGTCCGCTGCCAAGGGAAATTTTGCTGAGGAAGCTACCCAGCTATTGTTGAGCATACTTAATAAAGAAATATAATAAATATTTAAAAAGAAACTGGTTGCGACCCACACTGACAACTTCAATGAGCTTTGAAAACTTATTGAATTTGTTGTGTTATAATAAATTCACCAATCAAAAACAGGATCATGTGTTCACTTTCATTCCTTAAACAAAACCAAATTTTAGTATTTTTCGTGAATTTATATTTTTTTTTTGTAAGAACTGAATATTCAATTTAATTTTGATTTTACTAATTGAAATTGACATAAAAATTGTAACTGATGTTTTCAATAATAAAAAAAATACAAACAAATGCATTGAGTATATCGAAGTTAGGGATTTTAAATCCTTGAATTAAAAAAAAATATTTTATTCACTAGATTTAAATCGTTATAAATTAATAGTTTACATGTCTGTGTGTGCGAGTGTACGTACATACGTTTTCCTACGTTCATACGTTCGAGAACCATTTTTCGTCAGCGGTATCTCAAGAACAGGTAGAGATATTGACTTCAACAAAATTTTTTCGACAAGTTATAACTTCTGAAATACTAAATAGAAAAACTGAAAAAAAAAATTTATTGCTCAAGTATTGCTCAAATATACAATGACTGATAAATTATATAAACTTCAAAATGTAAACTAACGTTTTTGACATTTTGGTGAAATTAAAAAAAAAAACAACTGCAACAAAAATTTACAAAAAAGTGTCAAAAATTGTTTTTCTACTTGAATATCTCGAAGGCTCAAAATGTCATTGATTTTGAATACATTTTATTTTTCAAAAATAATAAAATTTCTTACGTCTGATGAAGTCTTTTTA